>PYHX02000494.1:73248305-73365393 GCA_004302925.2 Cochliomyia hominivorax | reverse complement strand
GGAGCTTTTTTAATAGATAAATGGAAACGTATATTCGACCAATACACTCCATAATCGTGTGATATGTAAACGAATAAAGAATCTCGGCTACAGGTTGTGACCAAAAGTTCAACATTTCACGATCATCATTAACGCAAATTTTTAATTAGCAGTTTAGTGTACATAAGCATCACTTAATTCTAGAGCCGATAACATCCGACCATTGAAATTATACTTCATTACATATCATATGTTATAGTCGACTTAAAAAAACAAACTACATAATCCTTCCTTATGTAAAGCTATTTCGCCCTCTAAGCAAAGTGTTCGATTGACATTCCAGTTAATCGGTCCCTGGGGATAAATTTCGATCGCTGCTTTAAACAAGAACTAAATTTCTACAATTGAATTTGAACAGGGATTCTTTTCAATATATGGTAACATAATTTTGTAGAGCACTGTTCTTTTTTTAATTTAAAGTAATTTTTTTTTAATTTAATATTACAGTTAAACAAAAAAAAAACTATTTACAGTCCATACACTTAAACTAAAGTACCAACGATATAATTTTGAAAATAAAATATTTCAAATAAAAAATGTTTGTTATATTAATTAAATTGTTAATTATTTTTTAGTATTTAATTCTATTCGTTTATTTAAATTGTTGTTTTTATTGTTTGTTTGTTTTTGTTTGTATGATATTGTTATATAATGTTAACATTCGATTTCCATGCAAATATTGTTTTTAATTTTTTTAATTTTTTCCATTTTTAACTATTTAATTTGTTTGGGGATTTTTTTTTTGTTATTTTAATTAAATTTGTTATTGAAATTGATTGCTTTATTAATTGGATTTTTATTTAAAATTTATCTTAATTTTATATTATAAATATTTCTTGTTTAATTATTTTATTAGATCTCGGGAGGGGGATTATAAATTTAATCTGATTTTGTTGTTTTGTGTTTTTTTTTTTTTTTTTAATTTAAAACTTTAACAAAAAAACGTTTAACATGATACGAGTATAATTTGATAAATTGTAGATGTACTCTTTATAACAACAACTATAACAATTATAATAATAATAATTATAATATAAGTTATAATATTTGTAGATATAATTATAATAATCATCATCGTATTTATAATCGTTAGAATAATTATAGGTTTTTTACTCAGATACAATGTTGTCAACTAAATTGTTGATTATCCTTTTGTTCTAAAGGATCATCATCATTTTGGTCCGTACCTGAACTATAGGTACTGGAATGGGGTCGGGAGCTACAGCAACTGGTGCTACTAGAACTGGAAGTTTTAGCAACATTTGTTGCTGTTTTAGGTGAATGTCATCTAATTTTATTCGTATCATGATCGTTAACATCATCATCATCATCATCATCATGAACATCATCGTCATGATCATTAACATCCGTTAATGTGTTTTGCACATTATTATCATTTGCTTGATTTGGATCTGCATTATCATCATCACCCTCATCATCGTCTTCATTAGAGACATGTGAAGAGGCTGGTGAGGTTGTGCTTGACGATGAGGTGGCAGATTGTGAAGTTACTGAGGCGGTTGCTGTTCCTGATGATGTTGTTGCTGTAGTTGATATGGGCTGTTGTTGTTGTTGCTGCTGCTGTTGTTGTTGTTGTTGTGTTATTGGTACTTTTGGTAATGGCGGTAATGGTGGTGATATTGAGGGTGTTAATTCCGATTCACCTTCACTTAAAATCGTTGTAATAGTTGTTGTTTCTATAGTTTTTAGTTGTTGTTGTTGTTGTTGTTCAGTGCCTATGATTTCTGGCGAGAAATCAAAAGAGGATGGCGGCACTGGTATATCTGGCAGTGCTGGTATATCTTCAGATTTTGGTGATTCTTCCGTTAAAGTTTCCAATACAACAATCTCATTTGCCTCCTCCGGATTATAATCGTAGAAAACTTTTGAAGTATCACCTTGTATGTTAACATCTATTGGTTCCTCAATTACTGGTATATTAATTGGTTCTTGTTGTGGTTGTTGTTGTTGAGTTTGTTGTTGCATTTGTTCTTCATATTCTGCTGAAAAATCACCTCTGGGCGGTTCTTTGGGTGATTCAATCATTATTTGTACCGTTGGCATTTGAGCAGAATCTAAAATTGTTAAACTGCCATCATCCGATCCAGGACTTATACGTATTTGAGGAGGTTTGTGTTTTTCTAAGGGGAAATAAAGTAAAAAAGCTTTTAGAAAGTTCTTCAAATAAAAAGTTTTATGAAGCCTCCTAATTGAATTTTTTGACCTCTAAATTAAATTATTAAAAAGGTCTTTTAAAGAAATAAAGTAAATTTAAAAGCTTTTCCAGATTCGTTCAAAAACTCCTTAAAACTTGTAGTATAAATTAAAAAAAGCTTTCCAATTTACTTTAAAAAATTAACAACTTTTAAAAATATTTTTAAAAAATGCTAAAAATAATTAAAAAGAACTTTGTATGGAAAATGAAAGCTTTTGATTTTCGAATCAAATCTATATATAAATGAATTGCAAAAGCTTTTAATATTCAATAAGCTTAATTAACTCTTAAACATTAGGTAAAGCTTTTGGGTTATATTTTTTTTAAATTTATATTAAAATCTAAAAAGTTTTATTGAAAGCTTTACAAAATCATTTGTGTTATCAAAAGCTTCAAAGGTTAAAAAAAGCATTTTTTAAAGATCATAAAAAAGCTTTTATAAACGTTGAAAGCTTAGTAAAATCCTTTAAAAGGATATAAACGTTTTATAAAAAGTTTGAATGAGCTTTTATTAAAAAAAAACTTTATTGCTTCATATTGAAATATTTCTGCAAATTTATTCGTAATAAAATGTTCAAAATTTTACATTGGTTTCATCGCCTTAAAACAGTTTTACTAAAGATTTACCAAAAAAGAGCTGTTTATGAAAAAGAGCTTTAAAAATTAACTTAAGGATAATAAACTTTGAAAGCTTTAAGATTAAAGCAAAAAAATATACATTAACATAAAATTCTTTCTTCAGGACCTAAAAAAAAACATAATTTTCCTTGAAACACTTACCCATTCCCATACCCATTACCGGAGATACAGCTCTTGAACCATTCTGATCATCTTCCTCCTTGTATTCCTCACTCTCACGATGCACTAACACATGCACCAAAGTAGAATTCTCGGGACGTAAACCCAATGGTACGGCAACGCTTTGATCTGGTGAGGGTTTTGTTACAATCACTTCGGGTGTTGGACCCTCAGCTAATGTCAAACGAAATCATAAAGAAGACAGAAAAGAGAAAGAATAAAAGAGAGAAAATTTGAAATTAATTCTTTTTTTGCTCAATTGTTTATAAAACATTGACACACATACAGACAAAAGCATTTTTGTTAACTCTTAAAGCGCTTTGTGCTGACAAACCTCTTTCAAGGGGTGGTTTTTTGCGTATAAAACTTGTAGCACGTTTCCGTGTCGGTGTCGCGACCACCGCCTGTTGTTGTAGGCTTTGTTTGTCCAAAGAGGCAACTGTCGCATTATTATTATCGGCAATTGTTGTGGCAAGAGAAGTGGTAGAAGAAATAGCAGCTGTTGTGGGCGAAATGCCTAAATTAGTGTCGGTTTTTTTTTTGAGTTTTGAAATTTTGATTTAAATTTTTTTTATTTTGAAAAAAAGTTTTATTTTTTTTTAAGTTTGTAGAGAAGTTTTTTATTGTTTTGAGTTGTTTTTGTAAAGTTCGAGCGAGTGTTAAGAGAAATATATAATTATTTATTTTTTATAAGGAAGAAGAAGAAAAAAGAACACAAACAAACGTACATCAAGAGATAAATAAATTTAAAATAGAAAGAAAATATAATAAAAATGGAAATAAGATAAATTTAATCTAAAACAGGTTGTTTTAAAGAGCAAAATTTCATTAAATTTTTTAAATAAAATTTTCTCTTTAGAGGAAAAAAATCCATTAAAAAAATATTCTCTTTAAATTAATTTTATTCTCTTTAAATTTTCACAGAGAAAATTTATTTTCTATTAACAGATAAATTTTCTCGTAAAACGGCCTTTTTTCTTAAAGTATTTTAAGAGAAATGTTCTCTTACAAAGTCCTGTTATCTTAAACGTTCCTTTAAGAGATGTGTTCTCTTCAAGTGGAAGGAAGAAGAGAAATCTAAAGAATGGTTTAAAAAGAAAATTTTTCCTAAACAAAATTTTCTTTTAAAAGAAATTTTATATTTTTATATATAAATTGCGTATAAATATAGACTTAAAAAATCTATTACAAAATATTTTCTCTTATCGCAGATTTCAAGAGAATTTTTAATTTAAATGAATTTTTCTTTATAAAAAACTTTTAAGATGTTTTTTCTCTTAAAAGAGATTTTAATAGAAATTTTATATAAATAAAGTGAGAGGTTTTTAAGAGACAAATTTTAAGAGAAATCTTCTCTAAAGAAATTGTAAGAGGCATGATTTCTTAACAATTTTTAAGAGCTTTAATGAAAATCTACCCAAATGAGAGAATTTTTCTTAATATCACTTTAAAAAATGCTCTCACGAAACCCGCTAACGACAAAATTTCTTCAAAAATCTAGTTTTAATAAAAAGGTTCATCTCATTTTCAAGAGAAAATTAATTTAAATTTTTTTAAGAAAACTTATGTTGGTAAATTTCCCTTTAGATAGAAAATATCTCTTATAAGTATTTTTAAGAGAAATTTGCTCTTTAAATCTCATTTAAGAAAAAAATTTATAATATCTTTTAAGAAATATTTTCTGAAGTAGAAAGAGGGTACTTTTCTTGAGTAGAAAGAGAACCCTCTCTCTACTCAAGAAAATATAGATTAAGAGATTTCTCTAAGAAATTCTCTTAAGACACAATGTCTCTTACAATCTCTAAGAAAAGCTATTTTAAAAAGAAATTTCTTTAAAAAAATATGTTTTTAAAGAACAATTCTCTGAAAATCTCTTTTATAGAAAGTTTCTTTTAAGAGAAAATAAGTCTTAAAATTATTTAAAAAACAAAATTTTATTAGAAAAATAGAGTGAAAAATTCTTACATAAAAGTTTTCTCTATAAGCTAATAATTTATCTTAAATTTTAGTTTATTAAAAATTTTTTAATTAGAAAATATTTTTTTTTTTAAAGAAATTATTTTAAGAGTAAATTTAAATTTTTTAAGAGAAAATATCTTATAATATTTTAATTTCAATCAATAACACTTTTAATAGATTAGAGTCCCCTTAAAGAGAAATGTTCTCTTAATATGGATTTCAATAGTAAAATTCTCTTAAATTCATTTAATTTATCTTAAAAATTCTTTGAACAAAAGATTTCTCTTAATAAGACTTTTATGACAAATTTTCCATTACAGTCTCTCTTAAGAGAAAAACTCTTTTTAAAATCTCTTTGCTTTGAATTCTATCAACAACCTGTTTCAGATTTTAAAAATAATTTTAATTAAATTTTTTAAAATTTCTATATTTTGTGAATTATTTCTATATATTTTTTTAACTAAACATTAAGAATTTTTCTTAAAAACTATTTTTTTTAAATTAATGTTATTTACAAGCATTTTTTCAATAAAAATGTATAAATTTTTATTTGATTACGTGATTTTGAGGTTAGAAAATAAATTTACAATAATTTTTAAGTGTTTTAAATGGAATCAAGAGAAAAATCAACTGAATATTTTTAATAAAAATCATTTAAATTTTAAAAATTTTATAAATGAAAATATGTGAGTGTTTTTGAATAAAAAATAAAATTTAATTAATTCAAATTGAAATTTTAATTGTGTTTTTGTTGTTGTTGTTTTTTGGAAATAAACTATAATTACTTTTTCTATGCACTGAAGGTGAAGTTAAACTATCATCAACAGCATCCTGATGTCGCAAAAAGAAATTATAAAAGCTTCGGCGTCGATTAGCTCTAGGCGCTTCCACAAATATGCTACCACTTTTTTTAGTTTTTGTTTTTGTTTTTGTATTTTTATATGATTTTTTTGTTAAATTTAGGTTAAGTGTTTTTTTTTAATTGAATTAATGAAATAAATGTTAAAATGTTTGAAAAAGAGACAGTATTGAGATATTGAATAAATTAAAGTGTTTTTTTCTTTTTGTTAATATTGAATGACAACAAATATAATTGCTTAAATTTTTTGACGAAAATCTTGAAATGAAATGAGAAAAAATTAAAAAAAATATGAAAAAAATATTAACTGAAAAATTAATGTTAAACTTTTGAAACTATTTTAAGAAATTTCTAAATGAAAATTATATTTATTAATATTACACTGCTCAACATAAGTATAAAACTTTGAAATTTTATTTATGATATTTCACAAGCTTTTGCTTAAAATAACCTCACTTTTGTTGGGTACATGAGGTAAATTTTATATAATTTTGAATAAGAAAAAATTTCTCTTTAAATGAATTTTAAGAGAAAATTTTTCTTTAAATAAATTAGAAGTGTAAAAAATTTCTTTTCAAATCTTTTTAATAGAAAAAACTGTTTTATTAATTTTCAAGAGAAAATTAATAAAAAATTTCTCATTTTCTTCAAATTTCCTATACAAAGAAATTTCCAATAAAATTTCCCTTCTAGAGATGACTTTCTAAACAAATTTCTATAGGAAAATAAAAAATTATTTTTAAAGAATTTTTTTAAATTTTCTCTTAATAGAAAATTTTCTATAAATTTCGTTCATAAAGTAATTTTTAAAAAATTTCCTTTTTAAAGAAAATTTTCCAAAAATTTCCTTTTGGTAGAATATTTTCGAAAAATTTCCTTTTTATAGAAAATTTTCGAAAAATTTCCTTTTTATAAAAAAATTTCGAAAAATTTTCTTTTTATAAAAAATTTTCGAAAAATTTTCTTTTTATAGAAAATTTTCCAAAAATTTCTTCTTTATAGAAAGTTTTCCAAAAATGTCCTTTTTATAGAAAATTTCCTCTTTATAGAAAATTTTCTAAAAATTTCCTTTTTATAGAAAATTTTCTAAAAATTTCCTTTTTATAGAAAATTTTCTAAAAATTTCCTTTTTATAGAAAATTTTCTAAAAATTTCCTTTTTATAGAAAATTTTCTAAAAATTTCCTTTTTATAGAAAATTTTCTAAAAATTTCCTTTTTATAGAAAATTTTCTAAAAATTTCCTTTTTATAGAAAATTTTCTAAAAATTTCCTTTTTATAGAAAATTTTCTAAAAATTTCCTTTTTATAGAAAATTTTCTAAAAATTTCCTTTTTATAGAAAATTTTCTAAAAATTTCCTTTTTATAGAAAATTTTCTAAAAATTTCCTTTTTATAGAAAATTTTCTAAAAATTTCCTTTTTATAGAAAATTTTCGAAAAATTTCCTTTTTATAGAAAATTTTCGAAAAATTTCCTTTTTATAGAAAATTTTCGAAAAATTTCCTTTTTATAGAAAATTTTCGAAAAATTTCCTTTTTATAGAAAATTTTCGAAAAATTTCCTTTTTATAGAAAATTTTCGAAAAATTTCCTTTTTATAGAAAATTTTCGAAAAATTTCCTTTTTATAGAAAATTTTCGAAAAATTTCCTTTTTATAGAAAATTTTCGAAAAATTTCCTTTTTATAGAAAATTTTCGAAAAATTTCCTTGTTATAGAAAATTTTCGAAAAATTTCCTTTTTATAGAAGATTTTCTAAAAATTTCCTTTTTATAGAAGATTTTCTAAAAATTTCCAATTTTATAGAAAATTTTCGAAAAATTTCCTTTTTATAGAAAATTTTCCTTTTTATAGAAAATTTTCGAAAAATTTCCTTTTTATAGAAAATTTTCGAAAAATTTCCTTTTTATAGAAAATTTTCGAAAAATTTCCTTTTTTTAGAAAATTTTCGAAAAATTTCCTTTTTTTAGAAAATTTTCGAAAAATTTCCTTTTTTTAGAAAATTTTCGAAAAATTTCCTTTTTTTAGAAAATTTTCGAAAAATTTCCTTTTTTTAGAAAATTTTCGAAAAATTTCCTTTTTTTAGAAAATTTTCGAAAAATTTCCTTTTTTTAGAAAATTTTCGAAAAATTTCCTTTTTTCTAAAAAAAGGAAATTTTTCGAAAATTTTCTAAAAAAAGGAAATTTTTCGAAAATTTTCTAATAAAAGGAAATTTTTCGAAAATTTTCCTTTTTTAGAAAATTTTCGAAAAATTTCCTTTTTTTAGAAAATTTTCGAAAAATTTCCTTTTTTAGAAAATTTTCGAAAAATTTCCTTTTTTTAGAAAATTTTCGAAAAATTTCCTTTTTTTAGAAAATTTTCCAAAATTTCCTTCTTATAGAAAATTTCGAAAAATTTCCTTTTTATAGAAAATTTTCGAAAAATTTTCTTTTTATAGAAAATTTTCGAAAAATTTCCTTTTTATAGAAAATTTTCGAAAAATTTCCTTTTTATAGAAAATTTTCGAAAAATTTCCTTTTTATAGAAAATTTTCGAAAAATTTCCTTTTTATAGAAAATTTTCGAAAAATTTCCTTTTTATAGAAAATTTTCGAAAAATTTCCTTTTATAGAAAATTTTCGAAAAATTTCCTTTTTATAGAAAATTTTCGAAAAATTTCCTTTTTATAGAAAATTTTCGAAAAATTTCCTTTTTATAGAAAATTTTCGAAAAATTTCCTTTTTATAGAAAATTTTCGAAAAATTTCCTTTTTATAGAAAATTTTCGAAAAATTTCCTTTTTATAGAAAATTTTCGAAAAATTTCCTTTTTATAGAAAATTTTCGAAAAATTTCCTTTTTATAGAAAATTTTCGAAAAATTTCCTTTTTATAGAAAATTTTCGAAAAATTTCCTTTTTATAGAAAATTTTCGAAAAATTTCCTTTTTATAGAAAATTTTCGAAAAATTTCCTTTTATAGAAAATTTTCGAAAATTTCCTTTTTATAGAAAATTTTCGAAAAATTTCCTTTTTATAGAAAATTTTCGAAAAATTTCCTTTTTATAGAAAATTTTCGAAAAATTTCCTTTTTATAGAAAATTTTCGAAAAATTTCCTTTTTATAGAAAATTTTCGAAAAATTTCCTTTTTATAGAAAATTTTCGAAAAATTTCCTTTTTATAGAAAATTTTCGAAAAATTTCCTTTTTATAGAAAATTTTCGAAAAATTTCTTTTTAAAGAAAATTTCCTTTTTATAGAAAATTTCCTAAAAATTTCCTTTTCATAAAATTTCTGTTTACGCAAATCTCCTCTTCATAAAATTTCCTTTTAAGGAAAATTTTTCATAAAATTTCCTTTTAAGAAAAATTTTCATAAAATCATAAATCATATGAAAGATTCGTAATCTCTCTTTCTTGGAAATTTCTCTTAATTTTTTTATTAAAGGAAGAGAAAGTTTTTCTTATAATCATTATTAGAACTTCTTCTCTTTTAAGAGACATTTTCTTTGGAAATTTATTTAAAGAGAAAACTTATTTTAAAGTATTTTTTTAAACAAATTATCTCTTAAAATTTTATTTAAGAGACATTTTTTAAATACTTTTTAAAAGATAAATTCTCTTATGAAATCTTTAAGAGAAGATGGTTCTACAAAGCTGTTTTAAGATGATAATTTTTTTAAATTACTTTTTTACAAAATTTCATTTAAACTTTTTTTCATTAGAATTTTTCTTTGCAAATTAATATCCTTTAAAGGATTTCTTACAAATCTCCTATTTAAAAAAAATCCCGTTAAATCCCTTTTTTATAGGAAATTTTTAAATAAAATTTCAGTTTTGTTCAACAGTGTAAAGTTTTCTTTTCTAATATTTCTTTTATAATTTTTCTTTTAGATATTTTTAAAATAGTACACAAAAATTATTCTTCACACTTCTGTACAAAATACACCACAGCTTTTGAAAACTCACCACACTTGTGTTTCTTTCATTCATTTGAAAATTTAAAGTTGTTTAGTTTTTCGCGCTTAACAATATTCAAAATGAATTTTCCGTTAGTTAAAATCTACGAAAATTCATTTTGAAGATCGTTAAGAAAGAAAATACTGTTATTTTTAAATTATAAACTCACCACTATTGACTTTTCAAAATTCACCACTTTAGCTGTTGATTTTTGATCAAAAATAAAAAATATTTAAAACTTAAAAATCAAAAAGAAATCTTGGTGTTTTTTTTTAGGAGGAAGAAAGTGATTTAATGAAATTTGAAATGATTTTGAAAGTTTTATGAGAAAAATATTGAAATAGTTTTACTGTTTCTAATAAAAAAGATTTTCGAAATCGATTTGAATTTTGATTAATTTTTGGTTAAAACAAAATGTTTCACTACAAAAGCATTTAATAAAAAGTTTGAAGTTTTTTATTCAATTAGACAACTACTTAGAAAATTGTTACCAAAATTAAATGAATCCAATTGAAATTTAGAAAAAGTTTTGAAAAATAAAAATATTGAAAATATTGCAAAATTTAATTTAAATTTAAAAAGAGACCGAAAAAATCTTAACATGGGTTTTTGCCTTTAAATTTTTTTTTTCAGGGAAAAACATTTTTAACGGAATTTTCGAAATTTTTGTGGAAGAAAAAAGTCCTTTTTAATCTGATTTATCGATATAAAGTTTCATATCCTTAAAATTATTCCCTTTACAACTAAATCGGGAAGAAAACCAAGTCCAAATAAATATATTGGAATACGGGAAAATAATTATTGGGTACTTCCAATACAAAACGACCCTATTGGTTCAGACTTATCGAAAAAAAGTTTTCCAAAATTATGAAACTATAACCAGATAATTTGTTCCATAAAGGGACACCGAAATCGGGAAGAAAACAGATCAATATATTGGAAAGACAAAAATAAAACAAACTTTGAAAGAGACCCTAATTCATGTTGTATAAAATCAGTCCTATTGGCTCAGATTTATCTGAAAAAAAGGTTTTTCAAATCTTGTCAACTATATTCAGAAAATTTGCCCCTTAAACGGACCTAAATAGGGAAGCAAAATAGGTGCAGATGATATTGAGAGAACTATGGAAATTATAAGTATATTGGAAAGATATCGGAAAAGAAAGTCTCGCACTTCAATTAGGACCCTGTGCATAAGGACCATGAAAGGAATTCTATGCAGCCTTTAAATCATATCAAGTCCAAAAATTTCCATCAAAAATATTACAAACAATATTCCAAGTCAAAAATAGGTCGCGGGATATTCAATCAAATTTAATTTTCTGACAATCCAATTGTATCAAATTGATCGATATACACTTTCCTAAAATATTAAATTATATCTAAAGCGATACCAAAATCGTTGAGGAAAACAAGTTCATACGACATTTAAAAAGCTATGAAAATTAAATTTTACTGAAAGGGAACTTCCAACACATCTGGCAAAAATGTCGCCGAATAAAATAAAAACTCTGGTCAATTTGTCCCAAAAATGTAAGCATATGTGACCTCGAAATCATATAAAGTCCAAAAAGTTCGCAACAAGAGAGCTACAACTCAAGAATAGATCGTGGGATTTAAATCAAAATTTTTACTTAAATAATAAATAATGAAAAAAGTCGTTTTAATCGAGAGCTCTACCAATTCAGATATATATAACAATTTTACCAATTTATATAGATATTGACTAGACAATCCACCAATAAAAAAATCGGCTAAGATATAATGAATCTGATCCGTTTTTAATGGTATAAAATTCAACGAATCTAGATTTTTTATGTTCTTAATACTCGAGATATTAAATTTTGTGGCCCTATAAATTGACCTCCGTAAGGTTTTTGAGGTTCCAATTCATAATTTAAAATTGCTCAGATCTCGGCTATATGTTATGTGAAATTTTATTGAATTTAGATATAAGGAATCTGGGACGTTTTTAATCGTTTAACGTTAAATGAATTTTTACAATTTTTAATATTAACAAAACCTTAAATGCTCAACTTTAAGGCAGTATGGAACGACTCCCTTTAAGTCCATGTAGTTGGAACTCAAAACTTAGATTTTTCAAGACCTCTAGTAATATTATGTGAATTTGTGTTGCAATTTGATATAAGTTATCTGGGCCTATTTTAATCGATTAATGTTTAACGAATTTTCAAAATTTTTTGTCATAAAAAAACTAAATTAAATTATAATTTTAGAACCCCCATTAGTTCCATGAGGTTCAAACTCAATACTTAAATTTGCCTAGACCTCAACTATTAATATATAAAATTTATATTGAAATTAAACATAAGGAATATGGATCCATTTTAATCGATTAAGATTTTACAAAATTTTTAATGTCTTTAATATTACTAAAAATCTTATTGTTTTAAGGCGCTGTTTGGCGGCCTTGTTTAGGTCCATGAAGTTCAAACTCAAAAGTTTAACTTGTTTAGACCTGATGTGCACCTTCATAGAGATTAATTAAGGAATTCGGGTAATTTTTAATCGATTAAGATTGAACGAATTCTTAAAGTTTTAATAATATTAAAATATCAAGTGTTAAATTGCCATGTGGATCGACTTCCATTAGAACCATAAGACTCAAGGTTAAAATTTAAACTTGCCTGGACCTTTACTATCGCTTTGTATAATTTCATTGAAATCGGTTTAAAGGTTCTGAAGCTACCGATTTATTTCAATTTTATGTTTATTTAGTTGAACTATCAAAAAGGAAGATTTTTCGAATTTTCTGGACCTAAGACCAATGCAAAGATATTGGACTTTTGTAAAGAGGGATGTGAGAGGGCAAAAAGTATTCCTAAATATTGAACGTTTTTAAAGAACTAAAGAAAACTTTACCTAAAAATGGATCTGAAATTTCTATAAAATTAATAATGGAATGTTTAGCAAAACTGGATCCGCGGTATCAAAGTTCAAGATCTGATCTTAAGTGTGATATATTTCCGATATTTCAAATATATTGTCATTATTTATTGAGTTTTTTTATATGTACGATTTTTTTCGATCTCTTTCTTAATTTTTCAAAACTTTTTCTAGATTTTTTAAATAAAAAAAATATAAAAATATTTTCATAATTAATTTTTTAATAAAAAAGCTTCATAATATTTAAAAAATAATAATAATATTTATTAGTGATTTGAAATTTTACTTTACAAAATGTTTGAATATTTTTGTTATTTGAGTTTGATTTTTTTTTAACTTGAAATACTAAATTTGAGTTTCAAATAAAAATAATGAAAATTTGGAAATTTCTAATATTTTTTTCACAAATTTATAAATTTTACAAAATTTTGAAATTTTGTGTTAATTTTGAATTGAATTTAATTTTTAACGAAAATAAGTTTAAACTACGTGTAAAATTAACAACTTTTTTTTAATTCTTCAAATATTTAAAGAAAATAAAAAATAATTTTTTTATGAAAAAAATCTGTAGCAAATTTTTTTATTTATTTTTTTTTTATTTGAAATTTGTAAAATTAAAATTTTAATTTTATTAAAAATTATTTTATTGAAAAAAATTACCTCTTTTACAATCATTGAAATTTTCTAAAATATTGAATTGATCATTTGTTTGTGAACCATTCGTTAATACGCTGTTAACCATTTCGGATAGTAGGGACTCATAGGTCAAGGATAAACATGAGGATATTCTACAAATTGATCTTTGAAAGTAATTTGGTTTAATTTTTAAGGGAGGATTTTAAAAAATTAATTATATATAAATTTTCATTAATAATTTGAAAAAAATAAATAAGAATTTTCGTCAAAAATCTGGCAATTAAATTTTCATTTTTTTTTCTTTAAATTTGGAATATTGAAAAATATAAATACCGCTTGCCAAGCTCTTCGCTTTGTTGCTTTATATTGTTGACCACATCATCTGCTCCTGAAACCATCATAAGTGGCAAATTCAACCAGGGACCCGCTAATTCACTAATATCGGAAGCATCTGATGCTCTTGAGGATTTGCGTGATGATGCCCGACTTGAGCATTGTGTACCACGACGAGATACCTAAAAGAAATATTTTCCGGAGAAATTTCTTTGTTAAGATTTTAATAATTTTAAAAAGATTAGAAAAACCTTGAAGCTGTTCTGAAAATAAATTATATTCAACCATTTAAAAATCAAATTTTCTCAATCATTTGCCTTGAATTAACTACAAATGAAAACGCTTAAATGTGAAAAATAAACGTCATAAACAAAAAAGAACACTTGAAAACAAAGAAATCGTCAAAACCAAAAAATCGCTTCAATGTGAAAAAAACTCATCAAAACTAAAGAATAACAATTGAGAAGGTAATGTCGATCAAGCCGGACTACTTGACTATATCAAAAATTAATGAACAACCCTCGTATACATTTATCTTTTAATTAACACTTAAGAGTGCAGCAAATTATTATGATACAAACATTTTTATGGGATTTTTGCGATTTAAGAGGATTTTTTTTGGGGAATTATGGACCAATTTTCGGATTTGAAATTTTGCTTATTCTAATTTGATATATGTGAGATTTAAGCCCTTCCAAGTGATTTTTGTAAGGTTCACAGTATAAAAAAACGCTTAAATACGAAAAAATCGTCAAAACAAAAGGCACTGAAAATGAAAAAATTGTAACAAACAAAACAAAAAAACGCACGACAACAAAGAAATCGTAGGAACTGACAAATCGCTTAAAAATGAAAAAATCGACAGAACTTAAAAATCGATTGAATGCAAAAAAATCGTCAAAACAAAAGAAAAAAACTGAAATGTGAGAAGGCTTTACATGAAACCTAAAGAAGGTGTCAAAAAATGCTTAAATAATAAAATATTGTCATAACTAAAGGGATGAACAATAAAATAAAAAATGGTAAAAAACGCTTCAAAAAAGAAGATATCTAAAAAATCGCTTGAATATGCAAAAAATCGTTAGAACTAAAAAAAGCTTCAATACGAAAAACTTAAATAAGACTTAAAAAAACATGAATGTAAAGAAACTTTAAATAAAAAAATTGGTAGAAGATCGCTCAAATACGAGAAACACGTCAGAACTAAAAATATAATATTGAATATAAAAAATCGTCAAAACTAAAGAAATAAACAGAAATGTAAAATAATTTTAAAATAAACCTAAGAAAGGCGTCAAAAAATTCCAAAAGTGAAATAAATAATAATGACTCATAATTAAAACAGCAAAAATCGCCTAAATACAAAAAAAAACATTAAAACGTTAAACGAAACTTAAAAAGTCTTTGGAACCAAAAAAAACTATAAAAAAGAAATAAAATTTTTCTCAAAAAAAAATGTATAAAGAATGATTTTTGAAAATCTTCAAAGCTGAATAAAATCGCTAAATCAAATTAAAATACTCGTCAAAGTAGTAAAAACGGTCAAATTTTGTTAAAGTAAAAAAATTGCCAAAAACACAAACTATTAAGAAAATAAGCTTAGAACTCCAAATATTAAAGTCAAAATATTTATAAGAACAAGAAACCGTAAACCGGGGAAATATTATTTAGCCATAAAAAATCACAAAATTTAAAAAAATATATATTTTTAAAAATCGCCAAAGTAAAC
Source organism: Cochliomyia hominivorax (assembly GCA_004302925.2). Taxonomy (NCBI): domain Eukaryota; kingdom Metazoa; phylum Arthropoda; class Insecta; order Diptera; family Calliphoridae; genus Cochliomyia; species Cochliomyia hominivorax. The sequence continues at coordinate 73,349,986 of PYHX02000494.1, read as the reverse complement.
CAAATCACGAAAAATTAACAAACAATTAACAATTGTAATAAAAAATTTTTACGTTCAAACAAAAAACCATTAATAAGTAAAAATCGCGAAAGTTACAAAAAATCGCTTAAAGAAAAAAAAACGCTAAAATGCGAAATTTAGGAATTTTTAAAATTTAAAGTTCTCGAAAGCCTTCTAAAACAAATGGAACGAAATTTGGTTCTTTTGAAAACCATTTGACGTTCCTATGCTTTTAGTTTCACTTAACAAAATTTCAAATGCTTCAAATGCTTTTTATTATCAGTTGAAGGAAAAAATGTTGAACTAAAAAATCGCAAAAAATGCAAAAAAGTCACATAAATTACAAAAAAGTCACATAAATATGAAAAATCACGAGGAAAAACAATGATTTCCAAATCGTTATTATTTTTATGTTCAAAAATTCCTTCAAAAGTAAAAAATCACAAAAATTACAAAAATCGCTTAAATAAAATGACAATTAAAAATTAAAAAAAATAAATAATTTAACGATCTGAAAAAAGCGAGGTTCTTGAAAGTCTTAGGACTCAAGTGGAACTAAAAGCTGTTCCTTCTAAAAACCTTATAATTCTAATGAAACTAAATGAGAATTTCTTCATTATTCATATGCAGGTTTTTATGGATCCTTTTTCGATTGGGAGAACAATACATTATTCTCTTCTTGGATCCATATCTATTAATTTTTTTATATTATAGCTGGTTTCCTTCGATTTCATTTTGAATCAATCAAAATAAATAATCTTACCTGTAAGTGAAAGAAATTCAATGATGATAATCTCGCCTGCCAGCCTCCAGGACTTGATGTTTGTGTGGCACTATCACCCGAATTCGAACGCTCTTTTTCCTTCTTTCTTCTACTCAAAATTACAAAATGAAATACAAAAAAAATCAATTGGCATTTTCCTCCAACTTCAAATGAGATCCTCAAAAACCTCTTGAAGAATAGACCTACCTCTGATACTCCCTCCATGTAGTTTGTATCAATTTTGCTGCCTTCTCTTGACGTTTCCAGATGCGAGTCGATGAGACAATTTCCAATTCTTTGCGCGTGGGAAATTGTTTTTTGAACTTAACGTCCATTTGCTCTTGTAACTGTTTAAAATTGTCCGTCTCTTCGACATGACCCAAAACATGTTTCACCAATGCATGGAGAATATCTAAACAATGAATTTTATTCCCCTTCGAAATCGGTAGATTAAATGATACCAATGCTACGGTGTTTGGTTTTGCAATGCCCAATGGTGGATCCAACGAAGCAATAAAATCCGATAACTGAGCAAAATGTATAAATTGTGTAGCATGGGGATCATATCTACAAATACATATATATGGTTTTTTTCGTTTTGTTTTTATTTTTTTTTGGTGGGAGGGAAAAAAGAGTTGTAAAAAAAGAGGTAAAAATGGTTAGTAAAACACGATTTTTAGCGAAATGTGAAAAATGCGTTTAAAAAAGCAAAGCAAAACTAATTATTATTTTCTATTTTTCTATTTATGATTTATTATTTAGTTTAGTTTTAGATTTAGATCTAGATCTAGCTATAGCTTTTTTTTTTTTTTGTTTGGTAAAAATAAATGCTATTTTAAGCAGCAGCAGTTTATTAGACTTACTTAGACCATCTGATATAGAACATTTCCAAATCGTCTTCTACTATACCAATTTCTTCCTCTTGATGTGCTTGATTGAAATTCTCCAAGATAATGGCGATATACATGTTAATGACAATCATGTAACTAATTATTATGAAACTGGTAAAGTATGATATGGCCAGTAGTGGATGACCACAATCCCCATTTGTTTGACGATTATAATATGGATCACAATCGGGCGGTTGTATCATTAACGATTCGAGCACATCATTCCAACCGGCCGAAGTCATTAAACGAAATAATAATTGCATACTTCGACCAAATGTCTGAAAGTTGACCATATCGTCCAGAGCCCCCTGCAATTTGACATGACCGAATAGGGACATACCCAATATTGCATAGATAAATGTTATTAGACCCAATAGGGCACCAATATTAAATAATGCCGGTAGTGATACTACCAATGCAAATAATAATTTACGAATACCCTTCGCAGCTTTAATTAGTCTCAAAATGCGGCCAATACGAAAGACACGTACCACTCTCAAGAGAGTGGGACTTATCGGCAAATCAATCATAATATCTTCCATAAGTATGCCGAATATCGATGCCAACACCAAGAGAAAATCAAATACATTCCAAGGGACCGTAAAATAATGATAGCGTAGTCCTATAATTTTCACTATGGCCTCTTTAATTGTTTACGCACAACAAAAGAAGTCATAGATGGGAAATTGTGTGTGTTTTTTTTTTTTTGTGTTGGGGTGAAAAGAATAAAAATTATTAGAATTAGTTTAATATTTTATTAAAGAGAATTAAATTATTTTGTGTTTAAAACAATTCTAGTTCTCTCTTAATTCGTCATGATCGTTCTCTTGCTCTATAGCATTTGAGGAAAAAAGAGAATTTTACTCTCACAAATTTCTTTTAACATAAAGCCAAATGAGTATTTTGCTCTTGTTTTCTCTTAAGCGCTAAAGACGAAGAGAACTTTACTCTCACTCTTTAAGCGTTTTATTCTCATTTTCTTTTAAGTAATAAAGCATTTCAATTCTTCTCTTTTAAACTTTAATGATATTTCCTACGCTCTTTAGCAATAAAGTAAAGAGAGAATTTTCCTCTCATTTTCTTTTAATATTTAAGTTTTTTCTTTTTGCAATAAAAAATTACCATTTTGCTCTGACTCATAAGCGTTAAAGCACTCACTCTCTTTTAAGTGTAAAAGCAAAAAGATAATATTATTCTCTCTCCCTTTTTTAAGCATTTTAATCGCTTCTTAAAAAAGGGAGATTTTTTCTATCACTCTGGTTAAGATATCAAAGCAAAATGATCATGTTCTTCTCAATCTCCATTAATCATTAAAACAAAACGAGCATAAGCAAAAAACCGTTGTATTCTCACTCTCTTAAAGAATTAAAACAAAATGAGCATTTTACTCTCACACTCTTTTAAGCACTAAAGCAAAATGATCATTTTAATCTCACTCTCTTAAAGTATGAAAACAAAATGGGCATTTTACTCTCACTCTCTTCAAGCATTAAAACAAGTTGAACATTTTCTTTCATTTTCCTTTGAGCATAAATCAAAATGGGCATTTTTCTATGACTCTCTTCTAAACATTAAAGCATTGGTTCTCTTCTTATTATTAAAACTGAATGATCATTTTGAGCATTAAAGCAAAAAAAGCACTTTACATTTTTTTAACATTTTAACAAAATGAGAACTTTCTCTTACTGTCCATTTAGTCTTAAAGCAAAAAGAGCATGTGTCACACTCTCTTTTGGACATTAATATAAAATGATCTGTTTTTTTTCATCTCCTTTATGTACTTCAGCAAAGTAATCATCTCTTTAATTTTCCCTCAGTGCTTATGAGCATTTTCTTCTCACTCTCCTTTAGATGTTAAAGCAACAAGATCATTTTAGAATCAAACTAGTTTAGGCATTAAAGCCTCTTTAAGCATTAAAGTAAAACGATCATGATCATCTAGGGAATTGTCTTTCTCTTCATTCTCATTTAGGTAATAAAGCAAAAGATAATTCTTCTCTAATCACTAAAGCACTTCGTATGCCCTTTAAGCATTAGAGTAAAGTGATCATGATCTTCTAGAAAATGATCGCGAAAATCATCTTTTTCTTTATCAAATATTTCATGAACCCATTATAAAGAGAGTCTCCTCGAGAGAACTAGAATTATTATCAATTGCAAAAAAGTGAAACTTACCCAGTCCAAAAACGGTGGTAAAAAATGCATTACTGACTTCAAGTATGAAAAATACCGCATGCGGTTGATTGTAGTGCTCAATACCCATAGTTAACATATTTAAAAAAATCAGTACGAATATCGCTATTTCAAATCTATATATATATAGATTTTTATATTTAATTATTATTATTATTTTTTTTAATACAAAAATTATTATAAATATTTAGTTGTTGTATTTAAAATTGCAGTTCATTAATCAGAATTTGTAGTGTAAAAATGTGTTTTTTAAAAAATATTGATCGTAGTTCAAGGGGGTGAAAGGAAAAAGTAAAAAATAGGGAATATTAAACATTTATATAGAAAAATTATATATAATTTTATATTAAAAAAAATATTCAAAGCTAAAAAAAATGCTATAACTTTTTAAAATTTGTGCAGCATAAGCAATTCAGCATAAATACACGATCAGTGCTGAAAGTGAAATAAATAACTTAAAAACTATAAATTAAGCAGAGTTGTATTTGGGGATTTTAATTAGGGATCTTTCAAAAAATTATTATTTCTAAACAGATATTGCAAAAATAATGTTTCTGATAAGATTATAGTCCGATCGTACAATCATATATAAACAATTTTAGAATCTAGATTTAAGACATCGTCCGATTAACTATGGGTTTTGGTTGACTCTATTTAGAAGCATTTGTTTTGGCAACGCGGCACAAAATGAAAAACAAAAAACTTCTTCTTTACTTATATACAGATTTAGACTAAGGATCCGGTATTTTTATTTAGATACTATTTTAGGGTCAGAATTAGACTAAAAACAAGAAACTTCTGATTTACAAAAATAAATAAGTAACTCCTAATCATATAGTACGATCGTAAAAAACACTTTTATATCCTGTTCTGTCAACAAGTGGCAACATTAAAATCTATATTTAAAACGCTTCCGATCGGTTTATAAAATCTTCTTTCAAGTCAGGTATTATTTAATGTAACAAAAAAAGTTTTAATCGGTCAAGGCTCTGAACAATATTGTGTTCATTTAATGGACCTCGTACAACTTAGTTTTCAACAACTAAATAGAGCAAAATGTAGTTTTAAAGTAATTTTTCCAAGTGGACAAAATATGGGGTTTCTGAGAATAACGAAAAATAATGGACGGATTCTAGACTATGAATTACTTACTAAGTCGATTTCCCTGCTTAAGTCTGAGCAACTGAATGGATGACTGGTCAACACAGATATAAACTTACTTACTTACATAGATATAAACATGTCACATTTCCACATGTCACATTTCAAGTTAATCGAAGCCTAAAAATTTTACAACTTTCAAGACCCTATAAGGCTGTTTTAAGACCCCATAGGTCTGCATATGAAAAGCTCTACTTTGACTTTGTAATAAAATTATGTCAAAAGTTGTAGATTATCATCCAATATGTTTGATTATGCACCACTGTGGCATGTCCATAAATCGATTCAAATAATATTGTTTCTAAAGCGATCGCACGATGTATAGCTTTTCGGATTCGAAAAATAAAATCTATTAGGATTTAGAATTGTTACAACAACTTAGGTGTTTCAATTGGAAACAAATTACCTTCCATATTGCCTTACTGAGTAAAGTGTACAGCTGCTGGTACATCTGCATCTGTATTGCGTTTATTCTATCTAATCTTTCGACATTTATTTTTATATTTCAAGTGCAAAATTGTTACAATTACGTGTAAATTTAGATTAAATTTGGTGCAAATTATTTTGTTTGAGGGATTTCTAAAATAATGATAATTATTTACAGTGGAAATGGTGTTTTCATTAACATGCAATAGTTCAAGTGAAGAGTTCTTTTTAGAGAAGACAAAAGCACAATGGATTTAATTTTTATATACTTCAGCTATTTAATGAATATTTGAATAATAGAGATTAAAATTTGAGAGCTTTAAATTCAACTTTATCCAGGGATTCTTCAAAAATATAATGATTAATTTTAAAAACAAATTTTAAATTCTTTATTATGAAGTGGGAAAACATTATATTTATTAAAAAATCGGTCTAAATCCATAAATGGAGAAGGTTATGGTTTTTTGGCGAAGCATACATCTTTCAAACTGCCGATCCGGGAGTGATCCACTAGTATTCTTCAGTCGAAGAATTTGCTATTGAAAGAACTACTAAGTGACGACAGTCTGGCAGTGTTAAGAACCCTTAACGAGGTAACGATATATTACCATTTAGAGATAATCTGACTAGAACAGAATCAAATCTCACATCCTGAAAATTTAGCATGTTGCACGTACTTCCTGTTATTAGAGAAATGAAACTGTTTTCTCGATATCGAGACTAATTTGGTCTTTATACGATCATAATCGATCAAACTTTATTTTGGGCATATTGAAAGTGTGATCTTACTGTTAACACCTTCTATACAATTAGCACTATTGAGGAGGAAAATGAGAAAATTGAACTTTATCTCTTCTGCATAACTTGGATAAAACTCGGAAAGCTGATGTTCTTAATATTATTCACTGCGTCATTAAATCTGTTTAGTTTAATTCTAGCCTAGACCAGGATCTATAATGGAGTTTTGGACTCGCACTCAAATTACACAACATCATCCTTATGAATAGAGACTATTGAGACATACTATCGATGTTCTTTTAAGTACAGCAGCCTGTTTACCATACCATGTTTCCCATTCTTTTCTCATCATTGTAAATGATTAGTTCACGGACGTGATCAATTTGAATACAAATAAGCTGAACTAACGAAATGGATATGAAATATAACATACAATATTACAAATTCTGACCCTCTATTACTTATAGAATACCAATTTTATAGCCCCAAAATTTCTTACATTTAGAAGAAATTTGATGAGATAAATTAAACTACAAAAGAAAATTAAAGTTCGGAATAAGTTAAATATGTATCGGGCACTTTCGACTAAATATCGTTACAAATATTTATTGATTTTAAAGAGAAACTATAGTTTAGATCTCTGTCAAAAACTGCTTTAGGGCATTTTCGGATACCGATTCGTTATGATGGATTTAAAACCCATTAACAAGAGCTTAAGACTCTTAATATCACGAATATTAGTCGTTTGACTGTTTTTATTTTAAATGTGAGAAAATTCGACAAATGTTGACAATTTTTTGGATCTCAATTAGAAATCATGTCAGTTCATACAAGATCATGATTATATGTGTTCTCTAACCGATTAAGAGGAACTGCTCCAGATGGTTCTAAAAAGTAATAAATATTATAATATTTTTTAACATTAAGTTTTTCTATTTAAATTTAATCCACTGTGCTTTTTTTCATCCGGAAATCTATTAGGAATAGAACTATTATATTTTTATACTACAAAAAACTATTTACAAATTTTTACACTACACAAGTGGTAATAAGAGAGAGAGAGAGAAAGGGAAAGTAAGGGAAAATACTACACAGAGTGAATAAAGTGAAAGAAGTGTAAAAGTTGAAAAAATAGTTTTGGAAACGAGAAAGTTTTGTTCTGTTAAACATTTTTGATGCTTTGGACTTTATAGTTTAACAGCTAAATGGAGAAGCTATAAAGTTGAAAACACCTTTACTACATTACAAAAACAAGACATGAGTTTACAAAGATCACTTTCACTCTTACGCTCTCGCTTTCTTTTTATTTTTTGGTCTAAGAAGTCAAGTGTTCAAATAATTTTATCACCAAATCGTTTCTTTTATATTTTTTAAAGTTAATTTTTTTTTAAATCGATAACTAAATATTTAATAAATTATAAAACAAATTAATACAAATTTTTTTAACGTACTTAACCTAGAAGAAAACCACTTTGAAAGTTTATTAGCGGTTTTTTTTTTAATAAAATCGGGTTTTTTTTTTGATGCAAAAAACAATAAAAAATTTTCAAAAAACAAAAATTTTCAAAATCAAAATATTTTAAAATTCAAAATATGTTTAGTGTTTTCGATGTGGTTTGAAAGAAAGAGTGAAACCGAAAAAATCTTTACTTAGATTTTGAGTCGAAACTTTTTTTCGGAATCTTCTCTTCGATTCACTAAAGATCGATCTGAACATATAAAATTATTATAAAATATCGGAAATGGTTCAATAGTAATGCGATTACTTCAAAAAAAGAGTTTTCAATCGCTGTAACAAGAGAGGAAACTTTGACTTTCGGGGTAAAACCTTTTAAAAGATTTAGAAGACTCTTGCGAAAGTAAAATTTGGAGGAATTAGAAAAAGGTGCTTTAATATAAGGAAGATTTTAAATTCAGATCATAAATAGATTTTTGTCGACCCAAAAAAAAATATATATAACGGAGATGGCCAACATTGGCGGATCTCCTAGTACTTCCCCTATTCTCTAGATGCTTACAGTTCCCCAAAATGATTTAAAAGTTAGTCTATGCGAAATTTTACTGAGATATGCTTTAAAAGGTTTTCGGTAACATTTCGTAACAGTTATAAAAATTTGTATCAAAGTTTCCGTGCAAAGTGAGGTTAATAATATAAAATTTCCGGGTCTGATTGAAATAGTTGAGGGATATTGAGAGCATAAAATATAACCCAAAATATTAAAGATACCAAGAAAATGACTTAAAGTAAGAATGGATTTAAAAATATACGCCCTTATAGGATCACCTACTACCTCTTCGAAATACTGGGGGACCTGTAGTTCTCCGATGTGGTTTAGAAAAACCTCAGCTTAGTCTATGTGAGTGTTTACTTAGTTATAACTTATGTTTCTAGAGTAACATAATTATTTCCCAAAAAACCGGGTTTTGGCACCAAAACAGTTATAAAGATCTGTTTCATTACTTTCTTACAAAGTGATGTCAATACTCGGATTTGATGGGACTAATAAAGGGATATTGAGGGCTTTTGTGAAGTACACATAAATTTAACTAAAAATATTGAAAATATTAAATAAAATGGCACAAACAACCCAAGAAGGGACTTCAAAAAATAGGTCTATGGGTTATTAATTACGCCCGATCCATAAATGTTTAATACAACTGTTATTCTGAATAAAATATGAATTAAATAAAACAGAAATTCAAATTATAAAACTGATCGCTTCCAAATAATTTAATTTTTTTAAGTTAAAATTTTTTCGGTCGCACTCTCTCTTTATTAAAAACTTGTAGCGTTATTTTTGGTCTCTTTGAGAACTTGAAATATTCAAAATTAAACTTAAAATTTGTTTCAGTTTTCAAATAACTACAAATACAAAATTAATTTAATTTCAATAAAATTATAAATTTTTGTATGGGACAAATGTCAGGCGTTTTTAAAAGATGCGAACTTAAAAAGAGCGTTAAAAATGCATATATGAGAGTGTTTTGAGTGAGTGTAGGCGTTTAATAGGCGTGGCTATGTAGGCGCTATTGAATTGAAAAAAATGAAAAAATATATATAAATGCCAGTGTATTGTGTATATCGATCGCATTATTGGTGTCAAATCATAATTTTAGCAATTTTAATTTTTTTCTCTCTTACAGCAAAAGAAAAAAAGTTATTTTATTAAAGTTTAAAGGATTTATTTATTGTTGTTGTTTTTATTACCTTCGAGAATTCGATAAATCGTAAAACATCGCTAAAAAATGATTTATTGGTCGCTTAATGACTTTCTGTGGTTTTTTTCGTCCCAACTTTTTCATGGCGGTGTAATAATGTTTTTGAGATTCGGTGAGAAACATTTCCAACACTCCTCCTTCATACTATATTGAATTTTATGTTTATTTTGGATTGTTTGTTTGTTTGTTTGTATATGTGATTATAGGTATATAAGTATAAGTATATATATATATTTATTAAATTAATTAGAAACACACACAGTCACACATATAATTAAATAAATGTGTTTAAATAAAATATATATTTTTTTACAAGTTTGATTATAAAAAGAAAATTACATTGAAATAAATGTTAAATTAAATTTATTCAATTGTGATTTTAAACTACAGATTTTTAACGATTTTAAATTTTTTTGTGAGTTTATTTTTTCAATAACTGTAGTTTTATTTTTAAAATGCAGTGTAGATTTTAACAAATTCACAAGTGTTTTTGGGGGTTTATTTGTCAATAAATTACAAAATTTCTTAAATGGCAAATAATTGAAAATGGTCGCTTTTCTTAAAAATTTCGATTCAATTCTCAAAATTTTAACGAAATATTGTTTATAAAATGAAAAATAAAAAAATTTCATCAATTTAAATGATTTAAACGATGTTCGAAAAATTCGAACTTAATTTCGAATTTTCGAAATTTGCAAAAAAATGAAAAATAATATAATATATGAAAAATATTTCGATTTATACTTTTTATTTATTCCAAAATTCGCTAAATATTGTCTTCGAAAAATTTTAACTTTATTTAAAGTTTTCGAAATTGTTTCAATTTTAAAATTTAACAAATAAAAACCATAATTTATATAAAAATATCAACTGGAACATAATATCGCCTGTAAAATGTACTTTAAATTAAGTTCGAAAAATTTTAACTAAAGTTCGAATCTTCGAAATTGTGAAAATATTTAATTAAAACAAATAAAATACACATTTAATATAAAAATATTAAATATTAATCGAAATTCAATTATAAATTCACTTTAATTGATATTAGAAAAATTCGAACTCATTTTCGAAATTAAGAAAATATTGAAATTTAACAAATAAAAACAAAAATTAAAAAAAAAAATCAATTAAAAATTATTTTAGGTATTATAACTGATGTTCGAAAATTTTCAACTTAATTTTCGAAATTAATTTAATATTAAATTTCAACAAATAAAAAACATAATTTATATAAAAATATTAATTAAAACTTGAAATCTTACTTCAAATGCGCTCAAATTGATATTCGAAAATTTTTAAGCTAATTTCGATTTTTTAAAATTTGTGAAATATTAGAATCTGAATTCAATTTAAAAAATTATTCAATTTAAAAAATTATTTTAATGATTTTGGTTAAAAATTGATTCGTGAAAAAAATTCGACAATTAAAAAAAAACAAAATTTCGATAAAACAATCGATTTTGAGTTGAAATTTTTTTAATCTGATTTTGTGATAATTTAATGATTTTGGACAAAAAATTCTTTTTAAAATAAAATTCGATTTTGATTATGAGATCAATTATCGATAAAAATATATATTTTGAGTTAAAATTCTAATCCACTCGGCAAATTTGAAAAATAAAATTTCGATAAATATCGAATATATTTTTGCTGATTTTATGATTTGGGCAAAAAGTGAAAAAAATAATTTTGCAGCGAAAATCCAATTAGAGATCAATGATCGATTTTTACAAGAAAAAATATACTTTTAGGCGATAAACTGATTTTCAGTTAAAAATCGCATTCGTGAAAAAAATTCGACAAATTTAAAAAAATAATAATAATTTCTATAAATCGTTTTTGGATAAAAATTGATTTCTAAAATAAAAATTTGATTTTGAGGAGAAAATCCAATTTGAGATCAATGATCAATTTTAACAAGAAATTTTTATGATTTTCAGTCAAAAATCTGTTAAGCGAAATTTGAAAAATTTAATTTGAAAAAAGAATTGATCGGGAAAAAATGTAGTTTGATTTTGAAGCAAAGATCCTATTAGAGATCAATGGTCGATTTTAACAAGAAGATTTGTTTTTAAAGTTATAATCTGATTTTTGGGTTAAAAATCTGAACCGTAAAAAGCGACAAATTGAAAAATTCAATTTTCTTTTAATAAAAATTGATTTGAAAAATAATATTCGAAAATTCGAAATAGTTCATTATTTTCCTAAGATCATTTTTAAATCGAAAAGAGAGTTTTTTTTAATATCTCTCTCTCCAAAAAGCTTCCATTTTCAAATTATACCATTAATTAGAACAAGTGTATATATTTGATTTTTATATAAACAAACTCATTACATTATTGATTTTAAATTTAAACATAAAATTAAAGAAAATTGTATTCTCAAAATCAAACCTTGTAAATTTTTCTCTTTTGCATTTTAAAACTCTCACTCTTTGTTCTCTCCTCATGATCACAAAACAATTTGTAGTGAGAGTTTGTGAGAGATATTTTTTTTTAAGTTTAATTTAAATAAATTGAAAATCAAAATAAAAGAAATATTGACCAACCTGTAGAGATTGATCCGATAAGACTTACCTTCTTTTTGAGCATATTGAAATTATCGATAATTACTCCTATGAAGAGATTAAGAGTAAAGAATGATCCACACACAATGAAGATAACAAAATATATGTAAGCATAAAGATTTGCCTCACGCTGAGGCTGTAAGTCCACACCACGAGCATCAACCGCATCGGCCATAACCTCCATCCAACCTTCAAAGGTGGCCACTTGCAAGAGGGCCAAATAGCCCATACCTACATGATCAAAGGTTATTTTTGAATTGATCCAACTAAAGTTTTGCTCAATACAATCCCATTTATCATTCACTTCCTAAAGATTGTGGAGATTTTTTTTCAAATTTTGTGTTTTTGGGAATTCAGAAATAGAAAAATATGGTAACATTATATTTGTTTTGTTTTTGGATTATAAATTTTTCAAAATTTTTAACGTTTTTTTTCAGCATTATTGACAATTTTAAATAAAAAGAGAAACATTTTTTTTAGAAAAAAAAAGTCAACTAACCGTTACGGGTAAAAGTTCTCCTTCGTTATCGATACATTTGAAAAATTTACCACCAAAAAATTGTACACCCATTATAGAAAATATTAACCAAAAAACCAAACAAACTAAAAGTACATTGAAAATTGAAGGTATGGCATACATGAGAGCATTTACTACAATTCGCATTCCTTGCCACCTGGAATAGAAATAAAATGGATTTTTTTTTGATTTTGATTTCTTTCGTTTCATCTTCGTATTTTTTTTTATATTCAAAATTGGAAAAAAATTATACAACAACTGCAACAAATTAGTTTTTTTTTTTTAATTTAGTTATCATGATCGAATTGTGTTAAGGTTTAAGTATTAAATGGGGGAAAATTGGGAGAGTGGATTACAAAAGAGGTTTTATTGTTAAAATTATGGAGCAGAAGTTTCAAAACATAGACACATATAGTAAAAAGGACAGTAAGAGAAAGGATAGAGAAAAAAATAGGTGTTAAAGCAAAAGAAACAGAAAATAAAACACATACAATTTTACACAAATAGTTTATATTTTTGGATCGCATACAGATATATAAATCGGTTGCAATTTAACACTTTAAATTGTCAGCCGATTCATTAAGCTTTTGCCAGATTTAAGTGTTATTTTAATATAACCGAAGATGAATGAAATTTTATTGAAATACAGTCTTGGAAAAATTCTAACCTAAAAATATCGATTTTGATATTTCTTACAGATTTTGTAATCTTTTTTCCAAACTTTAAATCGGATTTCCATAAACGTTTTAAAGAAAAATAATAATGGACCAAACCTCTTAAAATTTATTTTTTTAGGAAATTATTCACCGATTCTCGTAGAATTTAATAAAAGTGAACAATTGTGGACCGATTTTTTTATGAAATTTGTTAAGTAAATTTGGACTAATAACGACTTTAGTTTAACCAACTTTAATTAACTGAGATGTTTACAAGCTTGTGTGAAGATATTTCAGAGCTACCCGAAATATTGGAGCGAAATTTGACGAAAATATTTATTTAAAGGGAAATACTGATTTTAAGGCGAAAAACTCAATTAGATTCTCCTCAAAAACAGTTTTTGGGGAGAAAATCCAATATTTTTTGTGAAAGTCCAATTTGGCGAAAATTTTGATTTAAAGTTAATTTTTTTTGAGAAAATCTGATCTTGTTTTTTTTGTTTTGAAAACCAGTTTTTTTTGTGAAATTCCGAAAGTTTTCAATTCAAAGTCTAAATTAGAGAAATCTGTCCTTTTTTGCGAAAATTCGTTTTCTTTCCAAATTAATTTTGATGTAAATCTGATTTGTGTTGAAAATGTGATTTTTCTGTGTAAATCTCACTTTTTAATTTTTTAGAGAAAATTCGACTTTTTTGGTGAAAACTTAATTTTTTTTAATCCGATTTTTTATCAAAAATCGATTTTTTAGCGAAAATCCAACTCTTTGTGAACTCCCGATTTTTATAAAAATCTCATTTTAATGAAAATCCGATTTCATGTGAAAACCCAGCTTTTAGTGAAAATCCAATTTTTGGTGGAAATCTAATTTTATGGTGAATGTTGAATTTTGAGATAAAAATAGGAATTTGAGGTGAAAATTGAATTTTGAAATAAAATTCAGATTTGAGGTGAAAATCTAATTTTTAGGCAAAAATTCGAATATAAAGTGAATATATTATTTTTAACTTAAACTCGGATTTTGAGTTAAAACACTTAATTTGAATTTGTGGAAAAGTCATATTTTGATTTTGTGATCGATTCCGATTTGAATGAAATATGTGATATGTGAATTGAAAATAGAAATTCAAGACTAAAAAGGTGATTCATAGGTGAAAATATAACATTAGAAGAAAATATCTGATATTGTGGTAAAGTTCTGATTTTGAAGAGAAAATCTAAAAATTTTGTTTTGAGATAAAAAATATAATTTCAAAAACAGATTTTTTTTAGATAAAAATCTATTTTTAAAATAAAAATATTGATTTTAAGAAAAAAATTATTTTGAGGACTAAAATTTCAATTAAAAAATCACATATTGAGGTGAATTTTTTATTTTGTGCCAAAAATCTAATTAGTTTTTGAGGTGAAATTCTGATTATGATATGGAAACCTCATTCTGAGAAGAAAATATTGTTTTAATTATTTAGAGGTGAATTCCTAATTTCCATATAAATATATAAGATTTTGAGATGAAAATTTGACTTTTTTGGTATATATCTTGATCTGAAATAAATTGATAGTACCGGATGAAGTTGTCCGTTGCTACAATACCTGGTTCAGGTAAAAACGTTTCTAAAGCCATAAAAATAAAAAATAAAACTTTTCCAAAAGGGGTCCTAACACATCTTGTAGAAAGGCAGCCCGGCTTGCTTGGACTATTTGAAACAAAATCTTAAAACAGGTTTAAAAACATTCAAGACTCAAAAAGTTCAAGAATGAACAAGAGAGCTGCCAAAAATTTCTAAAAAATATATTCTTGCTGCATAATGGATGACGAAACTAATGTTGTGGCAGATGGTTTTGCAACTTCCCGATCAAAAATTTTATATTGCTGATGCTCGAGGAAATGTTGAAGAACAATTTTCCAAAAAATTGTTGGTATGGATAGATACATGCAATTGCGGCAAAAGAAGCCAATAATTTGTCGCAAGGGACTATAAATATCGAAGTGTTTACGAAAAGGCTGCTTCCATTCATAAGACTTCAGTAATGTGTCCACTTATTTTTTGGCACTACTTGGCATCCTGACACTATGATAAAGAAGCCTTTCAGGGGTACAAGAACACTACAAGAAAACTACTTGGAGCTAAGGCCAGTGGAGAGATATTAGGCTCATGTTACAAAAGAATAGAAGAGCACAAAGAAGTGGCCCAAAAATGTACTTGTGTGACAGGAAAACAATAATCTGGTATTTGACCAAGAAAGGCCCACTTAACTGCCCGGAGCTAAAGTCAGTGAAGATACAATAGACTCATGTTAAAAAAAGAATAGAAGAGCACAAAAAAGTGGCCCAAAAATGGGCTTGTGTGACAGAATGTGGAAGTATTTAAAAAAAAGGTTAAAAAATATACATTTTTTCTGAGTAATTTTAACAATAATTTCAATGTAATAAAAATTACAAGTTTAAATTTAGTGGTCTTGTTTTTTTAACATATATGCATGTTAAGAATTTTTCAACCTCATTCCTTTTCTCATTTTTTATAGAAATTTCATATACATCTTCGGTTATATTTTTTTAATTAAATCATATTTTTTTGCTTTTACATTAAGTTTAGTTTTTTTTATATAAATAAAACATGCCAATACATATATCCAGATATTTAAAAAATATATATATATAAATTATATATAAACAATATTTTTAATTCATAAAATTATTTAACAAGATTTGAATTTTTCCTTTAAATTAAAAATTCAAAAATATATTTTTTAAAAAATTTAAAAAATTATAAATTGTGCTCGAATTTAAAAGAAAAGAAAATTATTTTGTTTTAAGTCATTAAAGCTTATTTGGAAGTTTGTATTCTTTTTTTTTAACACACACAGACAAATACATTTTTATATAAAAGGATATTTAAGGATTTTATTTTGGTTTTCTAGGATTTTGAAATATTTTTTCCTTTTTTTAACATAAATTGTTATTTCTATTCGAAATCCTTAAAGAAAACGATATTGTATTAAATACTTCCAAAATTTATTTCATTATTTCATTTGTTAATTATTTAGTAGTTTTTCTTTTAAACTGTTTAAGTATTTTAAATAAAAGGTGCCTCAAGCATTCAATATAGAGAATTTCAAAAAAAATGTATTTAAAAATTGAAAATTAAAAATATTAAAAAATGAAATATTTATAAAAAAAGTTAAAAAAACACATTAAATAAAAATTATAATCTAAAACCCTTTACGAAACCATTAAAGCCAATTGAGAGAAGATTTTCAATTTCATTTTCAAGGGTTATAAATTATAATTTAATCATAAATCTGTATAAGAATTTACAGAAGTTAAAATCTGAAAATATATAGAATAAGATTTATATATTTTTAGGCATAAAGAAAATTATTCAATTAAACATTTAATCAATAAACAGCATTCAATATAATAAAATCGATAATCATTTCATACATTTTATATATAAAATATATTTTTTTTTATATAAAAAAATTAATCGTAAAAAAATCAATTTAATAGAAAAAAACACACACACATAGGTAATGTATACATATAGGTACAAACAAATTTATATATATATGTGTATATTCATATATTCCAAACTTACCTTGATATGGCTCTTAATGGTCTTAAGGCTCTGAGAGTTCTTAAAGAGCGTAAAACTTTTAAATTTTCATTTTCCTCAATTAATAAAGAAAATACGGAAACCTTAATCAGGAATAAATTCTTAATTATTAAAATTCCATTAGTAAAAAATTGTAAATACTTACAAAAACAATTATAAAATCCAAAATAGTCCAAAAACTAGTAAAGTATTTGGAAAACCCCAGGGCCAACCATTTTAATACCATTTCAATAACAAATATTAAACAAAATGAAAAATTTGTCCAATAGAGTATACGTTTTAGTGATTTATTACTATCCAAATAGATGTCTTCGAAACAGAGGGTTATGCTGGAGGCGAATATTAACACCAGGACAAACCACTCAAAGGCTGGAGTATCCACAACAGTCAAGACGGCCGTTCGAACGCGTGTCCAATGTTTAGCACTTTTTGTGTCCATACAGGACATAAACCATGGACAGCGAAAATAAAAGCTGTAATGGAGAAATAAATTTAATATGAGACAAAACCGTAAATTAAGTTCAAAATTTCAAGTTGTTCAAAAATTACTTTTATGAAAAAAAAAAATAATAATTAGTGGTGAAAATCTTACTAAGTGGTGAAATTTCTATTCAGTGATGAAAATCTTAATTGGGGTAATATTCTTACTTAGAGGTGAAAATTTTGTTTAGTGGTGAAAATATTACTTAGTGGATAACATTTTTTAGTAGCTAAAATATTATTCAGTGGAGAAAATCGTATTTAGTAATGAAAAACGTATTTAGTAATGATGAAAATTTTATTAGAGGTGAAAATCTTATTAAGTAATATAATAATGATTTTATGGTGAATATTTAACTTAGATTTAAAAATTTTCTAGAATAGTAGAAATCTTACTTAGAGATGTGAAAAGTGGTGAAAATGTTTTTAAGTGGTGAAAATTTGTTTTTTATTGAAAATCAAATTGTGAAAATCTGATTTTTTGGTGGAAATCTGATTTTTTTGGTGAAAATCTTTTTTTGGTGAAAATTTGTTTTTTATTGAAAATCAAATTGTGAAAATCTGATTTTTTGGTGAAAATCAGATTTTTTTGGTGAAAATCTGATTTTTTTGATGAAAATCTGATTTTTTTGGTGAAAATCTGATTTTTTTGGTGAAAATCTGATTTTTTTGGTGAAAATCTGATTTTTTTGGTGAAAATCTGATTTTTTTGATGAAAATCTGATTTTTTTGGTGAAAATCTGATTTTTTGGTGAAAATCTGATTTTTTTGGTGAAAATCTGATTTTTTTGGTGAAAATCTGATTTTTTTGGTGAAAATCTGAGTTTTTAGTGAAACTTGTTTTTGGTGAAAATCTGATTTTTGGTAAAATTTAATTTTTAGTGAAAATCTGATTTTTTGGTGAAAATCTGAGTTTTTAGTGAAACTTGTTTTTTGGTGAAAATCTGATTTTTTGGTGAAAATCTGATTTTTTGGTGAAAATCTGATTTTTTGGTGAAAATCTGATTTTTTGGTGAAAATCTGATTTTTTGGTGAAAATCTGATTTTTTGGTGAAAATCTGATTTTTTGGTGAAATTCTGATTTTTTTGGTGAATATCTGATTTTTTGGTGAAAATCTGATTTTTTGGTGAAAATCTGATTTTTTGGTGAAAATCTGATTTTTTGGTGAAAATCTGATTTTTTGGTGAAAATCTGATTTTTTGGTGAAAATCTGATTTTTTAGTGAAAAACTGACTTTTTGGTGAAAATCTGATTTTTTAGTGAAATATCAAAATCCAATTATTCTATAAAAACCTAACCCATAGGTGAAAATCACAGCTTTAAGCGAAACTTTAAACTTAAAGTGAAAATCTCAATTTTTCGAATTAATTTTATACTCACTGTTCATAACACTTTTGTGGGAAACAATCATCTGGCACTTTTGGTGGCTTCGTTTGTCCAAAACTTGGAAAAGTCATGGGATCATTGTATGCTCCCTGCGAGTTACGTCTCCCACCCACTGTGAGATCGTCTACGTAGGAGACCAGACAATGCCATGGTTTTTCAGTCAGTCGTGAGAATGTTGACTTCTGCGACTGGAGATTTTCGCCATCTCTCTGCGTTATCGAATCACCGCCTGCCGCCAACAGCTGTGCTTCGCCGGGGGCAGTCAGTGCCATGACCGATGATGATGTATCAGCCGCACCCGAACTATGCGATTCGGTGCGGCCCGATTGAAAGGAAGCAGCTTTATCTAGCGACGATTGTGGATGCTTTGAGCGTTTGACATGCAATTTACTACTCTGCTGTGCTTCAACGCTACCGGGTCCAGCCCTTGGGAGGAGTGGTGTGGTACGTGTCTGAGCTGTGGTAGCATGGTAATGCTGTTGGTGTTCGGTGAGCGCCGTTAGCGGAGGAGTCGTTTTCAACGATGACAATTGGGCCAAAGTGTGTGGCTCCAATGTGGATTTGAGCGAGGTTGGTGGAGTGGGTGGTATGGCGACCGAGGAGGAATGTGAACTATCACGTTGTAACGAAGGTTGCTTCGAATGATGTTTCAGTTGTTGCTGGTGTTGCTGCAGCAACGGTTGCAATTGTTGTTGTGTTTGAGCATTTGTCAACTGTTTGTGCAGCAATAAGTTCTCATAGGAATTTGTACTTTTTAGCGAAAGACTATCGATCTTCATGGGTTCGGCCGTTAGACATTTGCGCGGTAATCGTTCCGATTCCATGCGCAGCGTAGAGATGGGTTTATCCTCTTCCGGCACCTCTTCCACACGCTCAATCAGAGACATGCGCTTGAAACGATCGAATTGAGCACTAAATAAATCACTTTTTCGTCGCATAAATGGTGATTGAGCACCCGATGCTTGAGTGGCAGCCACTGACATGGCTTCCACGGTGGCAAAGGGCGCTTGCATTTGATCACAGATTTTGCGTATTTCATTTGTTATACTAAAATCATCATCGATTTTTCGTTGTTTCTCTAGACTACGTCGTTTGATTTTGGCCGATGATCGGCAAGTGCTGGCTGGCAAGGAATGTTGTCTGCGCGGCACTGCCGATAGATCATAACTGTCATAGGGATTTAGGGGTGCGACCACCTCATCAGCCGCCGTTCTTTCTGAAGCTCCCGTTATCACTGCTATATGCTCCAATATGGCCTTATTGGCTTCATCAGCAGCGGGCGAGGGTTCTGAGAGTGTAGACAGCCTACGTTCCAGAGAGGTGGTGGATCTTTTTATCTCCTCCAATTCCTTTTCAAAACTCTGTATAATGTTATCAAATTCCGAATGTTCTACAAGGGGCAAATTGTCACTGTCATGGCCGTTACCATTGGAGGAATGACTGCCATTGCGTCGAGACTCTATCGTTTGGAGTATGGAATTAGAGATGTAACTTAAATTCGATTTAATACTGCTAGTTGAGGGTTTACGATCTTCCCGTCTACCGTCTACCACGATCAAAGAGTCCGTATCGGCTTCCATTATAGCAGAACCATAACCCACAGTATCGCTAAAATAATTGTTGCTATTATCGAGTAAATCATCCTGCAGAAATTGAAATAATTCCTTTTGATCGCAATTCAACAATTCATCGCGTAAATTGGCCTGATTTGACAACAGCTCCTCATGTTCTATCGAGATGGTATTCAACGAATGACGTGAATGACCATCCTCATCTGACTTAAGACTACGCGAGGGGATCAAAGATCTCTGCGATTGATCACTCGATTGTGAGAGACGATCAAGGGATTTGCGATAACTGGGCGAACGTGTTAGCAACGATTTTTGATACTGTAGATAAGATTCATCATGTTCCTCACTGCAATGACGCGTTGAACTACGTTCCAGCAAGGAATCTGCACGCATATAGGAACCGCTACGTTCTTGCAAGGAATCGGCACGCATATACGAACCGCTACGTTGATCATTACCATATGGATCCGTATCGGTCGAATTATATTGACCCATCAACTGTAATTCTATCGATTCGGTATAAGTTGTGGGCTCGTCTCGAGAATCATTTGGTTGTGTACCAAATCCGGAAGACATTTGATGTTGTAAACGACGATCTACTTGAGGATTTAAGCTATTATTGTCTAATTGGCAGGAGCTGGCAACAGTACCATCAAATGATGGCATTGCTGGTTGCTGCTGTTGATACAGCAACTGTAATGCTGGCTGTTGGTGTTGATGATGAGAATGCTGTTGGTGTTGCAACGAATAGGAATGATGTTGAGAGCCACCACCACCGCTCAGCATTGAATGTGTTAATTGTTGTGAAGAATATGATTTTTTATCATCCTCCGTTTCGACACCATCGGCAATTGTATGTAAACTACCTTTTAAAGGTATTTGATAGCCAAAATCTGAACCGGATACAGGGCGATTCATTGATTCCTATTGGGGAAGGGGGGGAGAGAGAAAGAAAATATAATTTGAATTTTCGTGATTTTTAGTTGAAGCAGCAAAGAAATTTTTTGCATAACATTATTTTCTTAACTGCACTAGAACTGATCTTAATCTCATCTGGAATTGAATTAGAACTGAACCAGAAATGAACTAGATTTGAAATAGAACTGAACTAGAACTGTGTTAGAACTGAGTTAGAATTGAACTAGAAGTGAACTAGAACTGAGTTAGAAGTGAACTAGAAGTGAACTAGAACTGAAGTAGAACTGAGTTAGAACTGAGTTAGAAGTGAACTAGAACTGAGTTAGAAGTGAACTAGAAGTGAACTAGAACTGAACTAGAACTGAACTAGAACTGTGTTAGAACTGAGTTAGAATTGAACTAGAAGTGAACTAGAACTGAGTTAGAAGTGAACTAGAATTGAACCAGAACTGAACTAGAACTGAACTAGAATTGAACTAGAACTGAAGTAGAACTGTCAGAAACTGAACTAGAGCTGAAAGAAGAACTGAATCAAAAACTGAGTCGATAATTGAATAAATACTTGAGTCGATTACAGAATCAAGAATTGAATCGAGAACATAATCAAGAATTTAATTAAGAACTTAAACAAGAATTGAGTTGAGAACTTAAACAAGAACTGAATCAAAAATCGAGTTAAGAACTGAACTAAAACTGAAATAAGAACGGGGTCTAAAAATGGACTAAAACTGAAATAAGAACTTAACCAAAAACTGAATTGATAAGTGAATCAAGAACTGAGATGATAACTAAATCAAATACTGAGTCGATGACTGAATTAAGTTAAGAACATATGCAAGAACTGAGTCAAGACCTGATTCGGAAACTGAGACAAAAACTGAAAATTTATTTAAGTTCGATGGGTTTTGACTTATTTAGGTTGAATTTGTTATTCTTAAGTTGGAAAACAATAAGTTTATACTCACCTGATAACTCAGCCTATGAAACTTTGTTTCTGTTATCAGGCCCGGCTTATCAATTGTAGCTGCTGCAGCTGCTTGTTGCGCTTCAATAACAATCTGTTGAAATTTCGTAGCATATTTACGTTCTTTACGCTCCTTACGTTCTTGACGTTTTTTACGTATTAAATCTCGTACTCTTTCTATGCTGCGTGCTAATTTCGACTCTTCGCCAACTTCCTGATTATTAAGATGGAGGATGGAGAATATTTTTAAAAGAATATTTGAATTATTGAAATTATGTGGAAAAGTAACGGTTTATAAAAATAAAATTAATTTTTTTTTTAAAATAACGGCCGATATTATATAACTAATTTACATAAAAATACAACAACCAATATGCTTTTAAGCTTTCAATATATATAAAACCAATTTTTTTGACTACAAAATTTTCAAAATACTTTCACATGCAAATATTCCAACAACATTTAAGAGACAACAAAATTTTTATAAATTCAACTACAATTTTGATTTAATTAATTAATTAATTAATTAAATCTTAACATTTTGCAAAATTAAAAGAGTTTTTTTCAAACTTAAAATTGTTTCAAAGGGAAGACATTTTGTTTTTTTTTTTTAATTTTTAAGGGGAAAAAATATATATTTAAAAAAAAACTTAAATTACCTTTTTCTTGAAAATCTGTTCAGTTTATTTTGTTATACATTTGATTATATGGTGTATAATAGTTTCATTTTTAAATGTTATAAAGTGTTTTTAATGATTTAAAACCCAAATAAGTGCACATTTTGTTTTATTTTAATAATTTTTTTTTTCATTTTTTTTTTTAATTTTAAATTTTAAGTGCAAATTTTATACATTTTGCCATAATTTTGGATTTGAAAGTTTTGATTGAGTAAATAAAAGTTTTGAATGATATTTGAGAGGTTTTTGTGTAATTTTTAGAGTTTTATTATTATTGATTCGAATAAATTGTAGTAATAATTAATACACACACACAGATATATAGAGTATTACACACACAGATAAGTTAGTTTAAATATATGAGAAGGAAGATAATAAAATATATATAATTGATTTTAATTAAAGTTCTTTTTTTCTTTGTAATAAAATCAAAGATAATTTTTAGAATTAATAAAAATAGATATGAAAGATGTCTTGAGATCTTTGCTGTCTGGTTTTATTATATTAATAAATTGGATTAATAACTGAATTCATAAAGAATCAAGACAAGAACTGAAACTTTACCAAGAACTGAATTAAGAACAAATTTAAGAACTTAATCAAGAACTGAATCCAGAACTGAATCAAGAACTGTTGATACAGTTCAAGAAGTTTTGATATCCTTGCTCTCTGTTTAATTAATTAATAAAGCGAATCAAGAACCGAATCCAAAACTGAATCAAGAACCGAATCAGGAACTGAAAAAAGATTTAAATCAAGAACTGAATCAAAGATTAAATTAAGAACTTAATGAAGAACTGAATCATGAATTGAATCAAGAACTGAATCAAAAACTGAATCAAGAACTGATCTACAACTGAATCAAGAACTTAATGAAGAAATGAATCAAGAAATGAATTAAGAACTGAAACAAGAAACAGAAACTGAATCAAGAATTGAATCAAGAACTGAATTAAGAACTGAAACAAGAAACAGAAACTGAATCAAGAATTGAATCAAGAACTGAATTAAGAACTGAAACAAGAACATAATCAACATCTGAATCAGGAACTAAATCATAAACTGAATCAAGAACTTCATCAAGAACTAAATCAATAACTCAACAAAGTACTTAATTAAGAACTCAAATAAGAAATAAGTCAAGAACTGAAACATGAACTGAATGAAGATCTGAGTTAAGAATTAAATCAAGAACTGAATCAAGAACTGAATCAATAATTGAATCAAGAATTAATTCAAGAACTGAATCAAAAACTGAATCAAGAATTAAATCAAGAACTGAATCAAGAACTGAATCAAGAACTGAAACAAGAACTGAATCAAGAATTAAATCAACAACTGAATCAAAAACTGAATCAAGAATTAAAACAAGAACAGAATCAGGAACTGAATCAAGAACTGAATCAAGAACTGAATCAAGAACTGAATTAAGAACTTTATCAATAGCTTTATCTAGAACCGAATATAGTACTTAAGAACTTAATCCAAAACTGAACAATTAAGAACTAATTCAGTAATTGAATTCAGAACTGAATTCAAAACTAAATCAAGAAATCAATCAAGAACTAAATTAGAACTAAACTATAATTGAAATAGAACTGTACTAGAGCTGAACTGGATCTAAACTAGAACTTAACTAAAACTGAACTAGAACTGTGCTAGAACTGATCTAAAAACTAGAACTTAGTTTGCAAAATGTTGGTCATTTCTGTTAAATTTTTAAATTCCGCTAAATTTTAAATCTCAAAACATCTTTCATTTATAAAAAAATTGATTTTTAAAAGTGAACATAAAATAAGAAAATATATTTAAATTTATATTTTAAAAATATATATGCAACATTTATTAATTATAAAAAATACAGTGAGCGTCACAAAAAAACCCAACAAATACAGCAACTGAAATCTGAAGTGTTAAGGAAAAAAAGAATATTGTAAAAAAAATTGAAAAGGAGTTTTCTATGGGCGCTCACTGTAAATACAAATTCATAATATAAAAAGTCCCATTTTCAATTTCCTCTAAAAAAAGGTTTTTCTATTCAAATTCTTATTCTTATTAAAATTAATAATTAAGATCTTTAAAGAATTAAAAAAAATCTTAATTTTTTTGTAAAAAAAACCTTATAATCTTATGAATTTGTATTGTTTTTAATATATAAAAAAAAACAGCTAAATTACACTGAGAATAAAAACTTGTTATAATAACAACACTTAAAAGTGCAAAGCAGTTAATTAAAAATTTCAGAATAAAATAACTTTTCTTAAACACAATTCTAATGTCAATTCAATTATTAAAAAGACATTAATTTAAAAAAAAATATTTAAATTTCTTGAATTTATTTAATTTTAACTATTTAAAGCTCTTTTTTCCATTTCCTGAAATTTCATCTTCCTTTTATTATGTTTATACCCTACACCACCGTAGGTGCTTGGAGTTATATTATGCTTTTGTGCTGATTTTTGTAACATATAGAAAAAATGGCGTTACATCCACCTTTAAGTATACGGTTCGACTACGAATCATTTTCTGAGTCGATTTAACCATTTCCGTCCGCCTGTCTTTCCATCCAGCTGGCTGTCTATGAAAAAGTTTTAAACCCTGGTTTTGAACAGGTCGCAATTTTTGAGTTATCTTGATCAAATTTGGTACATATTATTATTTTCAATATTTCGGGTACCTCCTAGACAAAAGTCCTCCCGGAATGAGGTTTAAAGTTCTTTAAAGTACTAAATATAAAGCGATTTTAATGAAATTTCACAGAATTAATTATTATCATATTCTAAACTGATGTGCCAAATTGTGCGAGGGTCGGTCCATTGCTTTTCTTAGATCCCATGCAACTCCCCTTACAAATATCGTTTTGAAGAGAATAAATCTGATTTAAAATTCGGTATTATAATAGTAATCGGTCAAATTTAGATAAATATATTCAAACGAGGGTCGGTCCATAATAAGTCCTCCCGAAATGAGGTTTAAAATTCATTAAAGACCTAAATATAAAGCGATTTTAACGAAATTTCACGGAATTAATTCTTATGATATTCTAAACCGATGTGCCAAATTGTGCGAGGGTCGGTTCTTTGCTTTTCTTAGGTCCCATGCAACTCCCCTTACAAACATCATTTTGAAGAGAAAAAATCTGACTTAAAATTCGGTATTATAATAGTAATCGGTGAAATTTAGATAAATATATTCAAACGAGGGTCGGTTCATAATAAGTCCTCCCAGAATGAGGTTTAAAGTTTATTAAAGTCCTAAATATAAAGCGATTTTAACGAAATTTCACAGAATTAATTCTAATGATATTATGAACCGATGTGCCAAATTGTGCGAGGATCGGTCCATTGCTTTTCTTAGATCCCATGCAACTCCCCTTACAAATATCATTTTGAAGAGAATAAATCTGACTTAAAATTCGGTATTATAATAGTAATTGGTCAAATTTTGATAAATATACTCAAACGAGGGTCGGTCCATAATAAGTCCTCCCAGAATGAGGTTTAAAGTTTATTAAAGTCCTAAATATAAAGCGATTTTAACGAAATTTCACAGAATTAATTCTTATGATATTATGAACCGATGTGCCAAATTGTGCGAGGATCGGTCCATTGCTTTTCTTAGGTCCCATGCAACTCCCCATACAAGCATCATTTTGAAGAGAATAAATCTGACTTAAAATTCAGTATTGTAATAGTAATCGGTCAAATTTATATAAATGTACTCAAACGAGGGTCGGTCCATAATAAGTCCTGCCGAAATGAGGTTTAAAATTCATTAAAGACCTAAATATAAAGCGATTTTAACGAAATTTCACGGAATTAATTCTTATGATATTCTAAACCGATGTGCCAAATTGTGCGAGGGTCGGTCCATTGCTTTTCTTAGGTCGCATGCAACTCCCCTTACAAACATCATTTTGAAGAGACTTAAAATTCGGTATTATAATAGTAATCGGTCAAATTTAGATAAATATACTCAAACGAGGGTCGGTCCATAATAATTAATTTAAAAACTCATAAATTGCACATAAATGTTAGTTCACAATAATGTATTGCATACTTATGAATAAATCAGAAAATAAAATTATGCGAGGGTTCTACCATTTATAGCCACCATTTTGGTGTAGGGTATTACATAGTCGGATTTAACCGACTATAACATTCTTACTTGTTTTAATATATATTAATTAATTAATTTTTTTTCTTTAAAATTATATCAAACAAACACATACACTGAGCTCACATATATATATATATAAAATATTTATTATTATTTTTTTTCTTTCATCATTTTGTATATATATCCAGTATCACAATCAATCTCTTTTTTTTAATAAAATAGACAAAACGCACACTTAAATGACACTGAATTGTGATTCCAAAACCAAAATTAGATTAAAAAAAATATTCATTTCAAATAAAAGCGTTTGGAAAAATAAGTAATAATTTTCCATAAAATAAACAAAAATTACCTCTTTTTTGGATTTAAGTTCTTCGGAATTGAAACTATTGAGCAACAAGGCCAAGAACAAATTTAAAACCATAAAATTTCCCATCACCAAAGTGGGTAAGAAAATGGCAAAACAAGAAGAGGCACCTTGCTATAGAGTAAAGGAATATATAAGTTGAATAAATTTTAAAAGAAATTATTAGATTTATTTACCTCTTCCTCAGCTCTCATACAATCCCACAATGGTTCTATCCATTCTCCACATAAAATGCGAAAAATCATCATAAATGAATGAAAAAAATCATTGAAATTCCATCTGTTTGAGGGAAAAATAATAAAAAAAAATTACTTTTGTTTTATTTTAAAGGATTTTTATTTGGTATTTACCTTGGCACTGGATCTGGTTCAAATTTTTCGGGTGTGTAGTCTTTTGAAAATAGTTGCATACCAATAACGGCAAATATATAAATGACAATGACCAATATTAGGGTTAGATTACCCAAAGCACCAATAGTTGAAATAATAATGCTCAATAACACTTTCATTGTAGTCCAAGATTGAGCCAGTTTAAGGACCCTTAACTGTACGAAAAAAATAAAATAAAAATATATAAGAAAAATTAGTGTCGTTGTTCCGATCAAACTATTTTTACCTATATTTCATTAAAGACTAGTCTATTGTCCAGATTATAGACTAGTCTATTGTCCAGATTATAGACTAGTCTATTGTCCACATTACAGACTGGTCTATTTTCCAGATTATAGACTGGTCTATTGTCCAGATTATAGACTAGTCTATTGTCCAGATTATAGACTAGTCTATTGTCCAGATTATAGACTAGTCTATTGTCCAGATTATAGACTAGTCTATTGTCCAGATTATAGACTAGTCTATTGTCCAGATTATAGACTAGTCTATTGTCCAGATTATAGACTAGTCTATTGTCCAGATTATAGACTAGTCTATTGTCCACATTACAGACTGGTCTATTTTCCAGATTATAGACTGGTCTATTGTCAAGATTATAGACTAGTCTATTGTCCAGATTATAGATTAGTTTATTGTCCAGATTATAGACTAGTCTATTGTCCAGATTATAGACTAGTCTATTGTCCAGATTATAGACAAGTCCATTGTCCAGATTATAGACTAGTCTATTGTCCAGATTATAGACTAGTCTATTGTCCAGATTATAGACTAGTCTATTGTCCACATTACAGACTGGTCTATTGTCCAGATTACAGACTGGTCTATTGTTCAGATTATAGACTAGTCTATTGTCCAGATTATAGATTAGTTTATTGTCCAGATTATAGACTAGTCTATTGTCCACATTATAGACTAGTCTATTGTCCACATTACAGACTGGTCTATTTTCCAGATTATAGACTGGTCTATTGTCAAGATTATATACTAGTCTATTGTCCAGATTACAGACTGGTCTATTGTTCAGATTATAGACTAGTCTATTGTCAAGATTATAGACTAGTCTATTGTCCAGATTACAGACTGGTCTATTGTCAAGATTATAGACTAGTCTATTGTCCAGATTACAGACTGGTCTATTGTCAAGATTATAGACTAGTCTATTGTCAAGATTATAGACTAGTCTATTGTCCAGATTACAGACTGGTCTATTGTCAAGATTATAGACTAGTCTATTGTCCAGATTACAGACTGGTCTATTGTTCAGATTATAGACTAGTCTATTGTCCAGATTATAGACTAGTTTATTGTCCAGATTATAGACTAGTCTATTGTCCAGATTATAGACTAGTCTATTGTCCAGATTATAGACTAGTCTATTGTCCACATTACAGACTGGTCTATTTTCCAGATTATAGACTAGTCTATTGTCCAGATTATAGACTAGTCTATTGTCCAGATTACAGACTGGTCTATTGTCAAGATTATAGACTAGTCTATTGTCAAGATTATAGACTAGTCTATTGTCCAGATTACAGACTGGTCTATTGTTCAGATTATAGACTAGTCTATTGTCCAGATTATAGACTAGTTTATTGTCCAGATTATAGACTAATCTATTGTCCAGATTATAGACTAGTCTATTGTCCAGATTACAGACTGGTCTATTGTCAAGATTATAGACTAGTCTATTGTCAAGATTACAGACTGGTCTATTGTCCAGATTACAGACTAGTCTATTGTCCAGATTATAGACTGGTCTATTGTCAAGATTATAGACTAGTCTATTGTCCAGATTACAGACTGGTCTATTGTCAAGATTATAGACTAGTCTATTGTCAAGATTATAGACTAGTCTATTGTCCAGATTACAGACTGGTCTATTGTTCAGATTATAGACTAGTCTATTGTCCAGATTATAGACTAGTTTATTGTCCAGATTATAGACTAGTCTATTGTCCAGATTATAGACTAGTCTATTGTCCAGATTATAGACTAGTCTATTGTCCACATTACAGACTGGTCTATTGTCAAGATTATAGACTAGTCTATTGTCAAGATTACAGACTGGTCTATTGTCCAGATTACAGACTAGTCTATTGTCCAGATTATAGACTGGTCTATTGTCAAGATTATAGACTAGTCTATTGTCCAGATTACAGACTGGTCTATTTTCCAGATTATAGACTAGTCTATTGTCCAGATTATAGACTAGTCTATTGTCCAGATTACAGACTGGTCTATTGTTCAGATTATAGACTAGTCTATTGTCCAGATTATAGACTAGTTTATTGTCCAGATTATAGACTAGTCTATTGTCCAGATTGTAGACTAGTCTATTGTCCGGATTATAGACTAGTCTATTGTCCAGATTACAGACTGGTCTATTGTTCAGATTATAGACTAGTCTATTGTCCAGATTATAGACTAGTCTATTGTCCAGATTACAGACTAGTCTATTGTCCAGATTACAGACTGGTCTATTGTTCAGATTATAGACTAGTCTATTGTCCACATTACAGACTGGTCTATTTTCCAGATTATAGACTAGTCTATTGTCCAGATTATAGACTAGTCTATTGTCCAGATTACAGACTGGTCTATTGTTCAGATTATAGACTAGTCTATTGTCCAGATTATAGACTAGTCTATTGTCCACATTACAGACTGGTCTATTTTCCAGATTATAGACTAGTCTATTGTCCAGATTATTGACTAGTCTATTGTCCAGATTATAGACTGGTCTATTGTTCGGGTTATAGACTAGTCTATTGACCAGATTATAGACTAGTCTATTGTCAAGATTATAGACTCGTCTATTGTCCAGATTATAGACTAGTCTATTGTCCACATTACAGACTGGTCTATTTTCCAGATTATAGACTAGTCTATTGTCCAGATTATAGACTAGTCTATTGTCCAGATTACAGACTGGTCTATTGTTCAGATTATAGACTAGTCTATTGTCCAGATTATAGACTAGTCTATTGTCCACATTACAGACTGGTCTATTTTCCAGATTATAGACTAGTCTATTGTCCAGATTATTGACTAGTCTATTGTCCAGATTATAGACTGGTCTATTGTTCAGATTATAGACTAGTCTATTGTCCAGATTATAGACTAGTTTATTGTCCAGATTATAGACTAGTCTATTGTCCAGATTATAGACTAGTCTATTGTCCAGATTATAGACTAGTCTATTGTCCACATTACAGACTGGTCTATTGTCAAGATTATAGACTAGTCTATTGTCAAGATTATAGACTAGTCTATTGTCCAGATTACAGACTGGTCTATTGTTCAGATTATAGACTAGTCTATTGTCCAGATTATAGACTAGTTTATTGTCCAGATTATAGACTAGTTTATTGTCCAGATTATAGACTAGTCTATTGTCCAGATTATAGACTAGTCTATTGTCCAGATTATAGACTAGTCTATTGTCCACATTACAGACTGGTCTATTTTCCAGATTATAGACTCGTCTATTGTCCAGATTATAGACTAGTCTATTGTCCAGATTACAGACTGGTCTATTGTTCAGATTATAGACTAGTCTATTGTCCAGATTATAGACTAGTTTATTGTCCAGATTATAGACTAGTCTATTGTCCAGATTATAGACTAGTCTATTGTCCGGATTATAGACTAGTCTATTGTCCAGATTACAGACTGGTCTATTGTTCAGATTATAGACTAGTCTATTGTCCAGATTATAGACTAGTCTATTGTCCAGATTACAGACTGGTCTATTGTTCAGATTATAGACTAGTCTATTGTCCACATTACAGACTGGTCTATTTTCCAGATTATAGACTAGTCTATTGTCCAGATTATAGACTAGTCTATTGTCCAGATTACAGACTGGTCTATTGTTCAGATTATAGACTAGTCTATTGTCCAGATTATAGACTAGTCTATTGTCCACATTACAGACTGGTCTATTTTCCAGATTATAGACTAGTCTATTGTCCAGATTATTGACTCGTCTATTGTCCAGATTATTGACTAGTCTATTGTCCAGATTATAGACTGGTCTATTGTTCGGGTTATAGACTAGTCTATTGACCAGATTATAGACTAGTCTATTGTCAAGATTATAGACTCGTCTATTGTCCAGAATATAGATTATTCTATTGTTCAGTTTTGAAGAAGTCTTTTGTTTGATTAGATGATTGATTTATCTTAAAGTTTCCATTCTATAATAAACTTACCAATCTTAGGCCCCTTAAAACACTTAAACCATCGACTAGCTCAAATATTATGTCCAACAAGGAAGCCGTGACAATAATTAAATCAAAAATATTCCAGCCGCAAAGAAAAACTCTTTGGACAAGGCCATCAATTTAATAATACACTCAAAGGTGAATATGGAAGTGAAAACCTGAAAAAATAACAAAATTTTTATACAAATTTTATTTTTATAAAAAAATGAAACCCACCTTATTCCCCACATCTAAGGCATTACGAAAACTCTCACTCATGCCATGATGTTCCATGGCTAAAAATGCTGTATTCAATACGATGCACAGTGTTATCGCCAATTCAAATAATGGATCACGTACCACTTTGTAAAGGCAATTTTGAAATTGCAACCAACCCTCATAGTCAATGCAACATTGAACACATCTATCACAATTGCGATCAGGAAGATCATCTGATAGGTTAAAAGAAAATGGATTATGAAAATGGAACAGAATGTCTATAGAAATCACTTACCGATTACAACAATTTCGGAAGAATATTCCGGATGTAAAGCATAAATATTATGCTTTTTAATACGTGCTATATTACCATTGCATTTAATTAAACGCACCTCACGCGGTGACAGTGCCAACGTAACAGTCGTATGATCGTTTTGTGTATCGCTAGCCGATACATTGACCACTTCGGAAGCCGTTATATCCTGTTCATCATGATCGTCCACAACGCCCGAATCATCTTGAGATGATTCACGATTAACACCACTCGAATTTGAACTTGCCTGACGACTGGGCATTATTGGATGGGAGGGATATAACATATTGGGATTTTTTTGGTTGTCATCTTGAAAACAAATGCGTGATTGACGTTGTTGTTGTTGCTGCTGCTGTTGTTGTTGTTGGCTGTCACCTTTTTGCGACTGTGTCTGATCTAGATTGCTAGAATGATCACATTTCAAGGCTAAATCGGTAGGACGTTCACAGCTACTGTGACGTGGACTTGGACTAGGTGTGGGATTGAGTGAATCATTTTTACTGTGATGCTAAAAAAGGGAAAATTAAATTTCGTTTGAATAAACTTTTTTTTTAACGTCTAAAAAGAGAAAAAAGAATATTAACCGTTCCATTGCCATTACTGTCCGTATTATTGCCGCCCTCTTTGCCCGCTCCCTTTGGAGGCTTTTTTCTACGTGTCTTCTTTTTACTGTATGAGGCCAACAACACACCCTTACGTGAATCAATTTTCTTTTTGTTACTCTTATTTAATTTCTTAACATTCAGAACGGACGGGTCGAAGCTAAATGTAGAATCATCACGATGATCCAATAAGTCTTTTTTACGTTCCTTAGAAAAAACAACAACGAAAAGGGAAATTAAATTTATTTTCCTTTTTTTTGGCAAAAAGAATTCGGAAAAAAACTTACTTCATTTGTTATTTCGGCTTCTTCCTCGTAACTTAGAGCGACTACGGCTAACATTAGATTAATTAAATAAAATGAACCAAAAAACACAACCACTGTAAAAAATGACACACTCATTGGCCCCGATGTGGCCAAAACCATATTATATACATTCTCCCAATAGTCCAATGTTATCAATTGAAATGTTGTCAACATGGACCACATAAAATTATCAAAATTCGTATAACCATGATTGGGATTCTCACCAACACACAGGCACGTATAGCCTAATGGACAATGTCGAGCACCCGTTAAATTACCACACAACATGGGTAACTCCTCATCGTCATACAACCAATTTTCAGTATCATTAATCCATCTGAAATGAAATTTTTTAGAAAGAAATATTAAGATCGATCTTTATATGATAATTTGTGAAAGGTGCCAATTTGTCCAATTTTGAGGTCCATTTGGTAAATTACTATCAGTTGTATTGTCCAATTTCCGATAATATTGGTTTTAACATGTCTATTTTACAGATTATAATCTGACTATTTTATTATGCAGATTAAAAAACTAGTCAATTGTCCAGATTACTGACAAGTTTATGATCCATATTATAGACTTTTTTATTGTCCAGAATAAAGAATATTATATTGGCCAGTTAATAAACGAGTCTATTGTCCAGATACACTAATCTATTGTCCAGACTATAGACTATTCTACTCTTCAAAGTATAGTCAAGCCTATTGAGCAGATTATAGATTAGTCTGTTGACCTGATTATAGACAAGATGATTGTCCAGATTATAAAAAAGTCTATTATCAGACTAGTCTATATTTCAGATGATAGACTAAGTCTATTGTCCAGATTAAAGACAAGTTGGTTGTCCAGATTATAGACAAGTACATTATCCAAGATTTAAATTGTTCACAAGTCCATTGTCCAGATTATAGACAAGTATATTGTCCAGATAAAAGAATAATCTGTTCTCCAAATTATAAACTATTTTAAAGTCCAATTAGAATAAAAATATATTGATCCGATTATAGACCATCTATATTGTTTCTATTGTAGTTCATTTTGTAATTGTCGGTGCCATAAAACTGCATACATAATTATTATTAAAACCTACAATCTCCATTCAAGATCAGATGTATTTGTCCACTCTTCGGGTACATTTTTAACACATTTATTACGTAATTCTCCCATATAAACCTAATAAAAGAAAACAAATAATTTACATTCAATTCATTCAATTCAATTCAATTATTAATCAAATTGTTCTACAAATCCCACTCACCTGCAGTGCGAACAGTGCAAAGACCATTAAACAAAATATGGTCAACGTCATGACCTCGGCCAATTGACGAAATGAGTGCAAGAGTGCATTTATAATAGTCTTTAAACCTGGCATTATGGAAACAGTCTTTAAAGCTCTCAACACACGAAATGTACGCAAACCGGCCAAATTGCCAACATCCATGCCAATGGTGGCATAACCACTAGCAATAACAACAAAATCTAACCAATTCCAAGGATTGCGCAAATATGTGTATTTATTGAGCAGGAAGCCTTTGGCAATGATTTTTATAACCATTTCAATGGTATAAATCGCTAGGAAGATGTATCTGTAAAAATAATTGAGAAAATTAAATAAATAATACACGAAACTGTGTTAAAAAAGAGAAAACAAATAGACGCTTTTTTAACCACATCCTCTTTTTAAATCCAACTGAAGATCATAGTAGCTCTCAGTGGTGGTTACACACACAGAAGGTAATTGAGAGTGAAAAAGATAGAGTTAGAGGCAAAAAGTTTAAAATTATTATCAACAACCAGAGGTTTCGAAAGAATTAATAGTTATTGAGTGATCTATTGATATTGATTGAACTGATTGATTGAATTGATTGATTGAATTGATTGATTGAATTGATTTTTTCTAAATGCAAATTAATGGAAATTTATTTTGATTTATTTATGTTTAAGCGTTTGGATTTAGTTTTGCAGTTTACTACTTTTAATGTTTTGAGCGAAATCGAGAGAGACAGAGAGAGAGAGAGAGATAGAGAGAGGGGGTGAGGGAGAGAGAACATGTATTAATTCTTTCGAACTTGGCTGTTAACTTACTCAGCTTCTTCGACTGTTTCGGTCATGGCTAAAAAAATACAGTTAAACAATATTGTAGCCATAACGCAATAATCGAAATACTGATTTGTTGCTATATACACGCATATTCGTCTCGCCACACTCCAGGGATGAAATAGAAATAAACTTTTCGTGCCCGTAAATCGATGTATATAATTTTTACGAAATCGTTTTGAAACCACACAAAATGTCTGAAATGAAAATTAATGAAAATTAAGTAAAATTAGAATTAGAAAAAGAATCAAATTTATTTATTAAATTCTATTATTTCAGTCCATATAAGATACAGGCCTATTGTCCAGATTAAACACTAGTTAATTCTCCAGATTATAGATTATCAATAATCTTAGGGGGAGGTTAAATAATGTAGTCGCTTACAGCTCACCTACGTCAGACTAGTTTGTTGTAAAAGTTTTAGAACAGTATATAGTCCAGCTTAAATCTATTCTATTCTACACATTGTAGACTCGTATATTTTTCAGATTATACTGTCCAAATTATAGAGGAGCAGTTGTGCTGATTATTAACATGGTTAAATTGTTTGTTACATTTGTGTCTTTGCTAAATTTTCCCCTTAAAAATCCCAAACAATTCATTCAGTTTCAAACCATAAATGGTTTTGTTATTTAAATGTGAATGTCTGCGCTTAAAAACAAGAGCGCCATCTTATTGTCATTTATATTACAAAACGCCATCTTCAACTCACAGCAAAATGTATTAAAATACAACCCTGTTGTTAATAACGCAAATACAACCATGAACGCATATAGAAACAACTCTGGTGGTTAATTTTTCTTCTAGCAAAGTCGACGAATATAGGAACTTCCGCTACATCTTTCTTTTATTCTCAGACGTCTTCGACTATAGAAGAAATATGAGAGCTAAGGTAAATTGCATTTGGAAAAAAGATGAAAATTTAATGTTAAAGTGTTAAAAAAAGCAACAAAAATACAAACATGGAGTGAAAATACCAAGTGTTTAATGAAAACAAAGAAAATTAATGTTGAAATGAATTTGTGGAACATTTTTCGGTATAATTGTTAACGCCTGCTAAAAGACGCCATATTTGTATTTTGCAAATAAAAAAGACACGTGTTTTTAAAACATTTTAATATAACAAATTAATAATTGTTGTTTATTAATTTATTTACAGTGGCGTAAGAAGCGTATGCGTAGGTTGAAGCGTAAACGCAGAAAGATGCGTGCAAGGTCCAAATAAACCGGTGATTGTTCTATATTAGACAAGTACAATGTGAGTATTGATACCGAAGACTACTTTTTCTTTATCTTATCAAAAGAATAGTTTATTAATTGGAATTCCTTTTCTTTATTCCAGGTTTTCTTATGCATTACGTTAAACCTATAGAATTGACAACTTCTGGTACTAATTGTTGTTTCCCGGTTCTGCCTGGAGGCATTTTTCAACTATTTGTTTTACACACTTAAAT
Source organism: Cochliomyia hominivorax (assembly GCA_004302925.2). Lineage (NCBI taxonomy): Eukaryota > Metazoa > Arthropoda > Insecta > Diptera > Calliphoridae > Cochliomyia > Cochliomyia hominivorax. Next base: position 73,313,170 of record PYHX02000494.1, on the reverse strand, counting down.
GTGCAAAATAATTGTTTTAAAATAAAGAATTATCTTTGGATTAGTGCTTGAAGTGCAAAAAACTAAAAAAAATTATAAATGTGTATTTATTTCTATGCATGAGACAAGACCACGTTTTCATTAGTTGGATATCGTGTTTAACCTCAAAAACTATGAGTCTTTGATTTTAGCCAAGTGACGTTATTCAATGTCTGCTTTTAGGAGTTGCGCATAACATAATAATTAGGGAGTTAGCGAATTTTACTATTTGTGAGGTTAAATTCAAATTTACTAAGTCTTTTTTTTTCAATTTAAATAATAAATGGAAGTAATAGTTTATTAACAAAGAAAGTTTAGAACATTTTGGTCAAAATGAGAGCTTGCACTTTTGTTAGATAGACTTAAAATAAAATTTGCTCAGTAATACAAGCTTGTTGGGCTAACACATTTAGGCTTAAAAGAAAAAATATATTAATTTTAAAATGGATTTTACTAATTTTTAAGTTGTTACTGACCACTTGGGCGAAATTTAAGCTATTGTAGAATATTGAAATTTTATTAAGTAAATCTTTATAAAATAGGGTATGTGTTTGTAACATATGGACATGAAAGAACACAGAATGATCCCAATATACCCGAAAGTAACATAAGACCATGGAGAAGGGTACTCCCATACAAGACGTATTTATTATCGAATATCTAAAAAACTATTAAAGCGAGAATTTTCAAATTTGTCCCCAATTACAAGAAACGTAGGATGGATTTGCTACAAGGAGAGTTAGTTCGTACACATATCAAATAATAATTATCGGGTATCTAAATAAATACTGAAGTGAGGGTATTAAAATTCCACCTCAATTTCTTCCGAAGGAACATTTTTACTGGAAAAAATTTTGAACAAATTGGTTAGGTGGTGCTAATAAATATTAATTATCGAATATCTAAAGTAACATCGAAGTTAGAGTCCAAAAAGATCCTAACAGAAACGCTGCTTAAAAATTAAGAGATCAACAACTGAGCACAGATATTGAAGTAAAGTTTTCTAAAAAAATATTCTTTCTGCATAACGGATAACAAAACGTGTGTCCTGTTAGATTTTTCCCAACTTCCTGTTTAAAAATTTTTATGATGCTAATGCTCGAGAGAATGCTGAAGAAGAATTTAGGAAGAGGAAAGGATTGTTCCCATGCAATGCATTTAATACTTATCTATTATGTGTGCAATTATTATAGCTACAGTAAAAAATTGGGTGTTAGATGTGGTATGACCACAGAGAGTAGAGTCGACCCTATATATACCAATTATTAATTATTTGTCCAAATTATGTCAGTCTGCTATAAAACGGTTTTAATAGAAAATCTTGGAACAAATAGGGTTAGGGGGACACAAAAAAAGTCAAAATTCGTATATAACAGCTTCGAACGACATTCACCGTGTTTGAAAGCCACCCACGACCATTGCAGACAATGAACAGATTTTGGTCACGTATTGACCGTGCCGTCCAAAACCTATGTTCTGCATGTGGTCTAGGACCACAACACGATTTCTATTAAACTGTCATTCCAATCCAATCTCACTCTGTCTTGAAGATCTATTGACCCAACCAATCGAGGTGCCAGATTCCTTAGCCTGCATTTGAACAACAACATAAACTAACATTGATAAATGTACTTATTCCTTCCAGCTGTTACAACAACAACAAGATCAAATCATTTAAGCCATAAAAAACAAGAAGATATTTTCGCGTCCTTGTTCTGAAATCCAAAGCATTTTTACAATATTGAAATGCAGTTTTTGTTACCAACATTTAAAGGGACCTTCAAGACCCCATTAAGCCATTATCTGTTTCAATCTTTCATAACAGCTTGATGACCTAACCTCACCTAGCAACATTATAAAAACTGCAGTTTTAAAACTTGTTGGTGGCAATGTTTAACCAACATTTGGGTAAAATCCTCTTAATTTTAAACGAGTTTCTAGAATGAGATGATTAAGCGAATTTCTTGGCGGAGATGATTAATATATAATTAGAAAATTCACAAAATATAACTTCTTCACTACTGAACTAAAATTTCTTTAAGAATTTTCTTAATAAATTAAATTCCTTATAATTATCGTAATTTACCTTAAAGAAATCATATTAAAATTTTCCTTCTATTTCAATTATAGTTTTAGTTCCACAATTTCATTCAGAAATATGTTTTTATTAAAAAATAAAATCTGTAAATTGAATTCAGTTTTATAAATCTGAGAAATTAATGTTTGAAAAAATCCAAATTTTTGTCAGTGATTTACATGGAAACTTAGTAATCGGTTTTTCGATAAATTATTTGTGTTTCGATTTTTTCAAATACAATTTTCGATAATTACTTTAAAAAAAATCTAACAAATTAAATACAATGGTTAAATCAACAATATTATGAAAGCAATTCCATATAATTTTCTTCTGCTCTGTCTATTTTCCAGATATAGTTACCTAAAGTTTCAATATACAGATACATTTTTCTGGTTTAAAAATGATCCATATTAACAATATGTACACAATATTCCAAAATATATAATTTAAAATGTTTTATTTTATTAATCCATTAAGATATAATAAAGATATCGTTTAAAAGGCCCGAAAATGAGATCTCCTACGTTATATAAAATATTTTATATTATTAACCCTTTCAGAGATAACAGCCATTTCTATAATGGATACTTTCATTGTCATGTTGTTGACAATGAAAGTAGCGAATTTTTAAATTTATAGATCCATATCTTTGGTATTGAGTGAATTAATGTTATGATATGGATACCATATTGAAGCTTGACGAGTTGTCTACAAAATCAGATACAAAACCTTTTGAAAACATGTGCTTTTTATCAGAAAGTGTTGCCATATAAGGAAAATAATTAACTCTATTCGGTATAGAGAAACCGGCAACGTCAAATTCAAAATTTAAATATTTCTACTTATAAATATTTCTAATAAGAATCAACTCTTTAACGACCCTGTCTTGCATAAAGGTTGCCATAGGTCTGGTAACATTGATAGAAAATCATACTTCATCCAGAGCTCAAAGTCAGTTAAAAAAGGCGTTTAAAAATGTAATAAACGTTTATTAGTTTTATAAAAAAACCGTTACTTACATTTCAATTTTATAATTTAATATCAATTTAAAGAAACAACAACAATAAGAGTTCCAATTATTATAAAGCTTCTACCAAATCTTGGATAAAATGTCTACATAATATCATATCCTTTTTGCAATTGCTACAATAATGTAGAATTTTGTATTGGAAATATGTTTTAATAAGAAGATTAATAACATCTTCTAATTAAAGAAAAAGGCTGATGAAGATATCGAGTGTTGTTAGAAGGTTACAATTAGAATGAACAATTCAAAGCTGTGGTTCTCTCGCAGTGGTTCCAAAACGATTTCTTGAAAATAATTCTATAATATTTAACAGGATCGCTTCTAAAAACTTAGAATCCAAAACAAAGCATTTGGCCTCTGTCAAGTCAAGTTTCTTAAAAAAATATTCTTGCTGTATAATGGATGATGAAACATATGTACTGGAGATTTTTTGGAACTTTAAGGTAAAAAATTTTATACTGCGGATGGTAGAGGAAAAGTTTGGGAAATATTTTAAAAATGTTAGACACTTGTTAAAGAGAATTAAAAAGTATAAAAAGTTGTGGCAAATTTTAAACGGAGATGTAATGCTTATTCGAGAAAGTTTTCCGAAAAAGGTTTAAAATTTCATCACTAGTGATTAAAATAAACAAACTAAACTGAAAGTTTTTTTAATTTTGTTTTTGTTTGCATGTATGCATGTTGAGAATTTATCGATCTCACTCCTTAATTTATGTATTATCTAATTTTAAAATATGAAATTTTAATTTTTAAACGTTGACTTTTTAATGTCAAATAATTTATTTGATAACGCCGTCAACAAAATCCGTCGTCATCTAAATTAAAAATAGTTTGCGGCTCGGGATTCTGGCCGGCAGCTGACCGTAAATGATATAATTTGTAATTTGTTTACAAACGAAAACTATTCAAGTACGTGTCGTAAAGTAATTAAACGTTATTTTAAATAAAAAGTTAACTAAATTTAATAAATAATTAAAATAAAATAAATGTGACTTAATTATGTATAAAAAATAAAGGTTAGTACGTTAAGGAACAACAACAAAAGTCTTGAATAAAAACGTGTAAAGCTTCCAAAATAAGAAAAAAATTATCCGCCCGATAAAGCTTTATTACGTGTTTGTCTCTGCAAGCATGCCAATGTTTATTTGTTGTATTTGTTGTTGTTATTTTATAACACTACAACAGCAAAAGAAGAATAACAAAAACAAATCTTTTTAGATTTTTTTGTTAACAAAAAAATTATGAAAGAAAAAACAAAAAATAAAAAAAAGAATTTAAACAAAAACAAGTTATTTAAATAAAAAATAAGAATTATTTTTGTGTGTAGAGTTGTGAGTGCTTTTTTATTTATTTAAATTTAAATAAAAATAAATATAACAAAATTGCAACAAAAAATATTAATGTGAAATTAAAAAAAAAAATCCAATTGGAAAAATTTTAATCCCTTGAGCGCAAAAAAAAACAATGTTTATATCCTTTGAGTGGTTGAGTTTTTGTTGTTTTGTTTATATTTGCTTTGTTCCTGTTGATAAATCCTTTGTTTTGATGTACCAGATGTTGTTGTTATTATTATCTGGTGTAGAGACAAATGTGGTGCTAAAGAATCATATGAAAGTATATTGAGATTCTTCCTTGTACTCCTTTTTGTTTAAAAAAAACCACAAAGGAATATGAGACCGGCTTAAGTCTAGACTTCAGAACTATTGAATTAATAAATTATATTAAAGTGATATAAACCCTTCTTAAACTCTTTTACAGCTTTCGAGTTATAAAGACCTGAAGTTTCCTTCTGTTTTAAAGCTACTTAGAAACATAAGACCAGTTGGATTTAAAATTCTTATTACAATATTAAAAATTCCTTCGTAGACAAATTAAAAAAGCGATAATTTTCGAGTTATTAAGACCTGAAGTTTCCTTTTTTTAATCATATTTTATATGTATGGTAATAATATGGGTATCATTTGAAAGGTCTTAAAGAGAAAGATGTTATAATAATTTAATAAATTTAGTCGATAAACGAACCCTATAATCGACTTTTAATCGACTAAAATGATGAATATTTTTCGCAATTTTTGGTTCATATAATGCGAAAATTATAAAAAATACAGATTTCGGTTAATCTGTCACTAAGAATAGATTTCAGTATAAATTAAATGCAATCGGTTCTTCAATCATTAGTTGGAATAAAGTTAAGATCATACTGGTTTCAAACTGTGTTTTTTTTTTTGGAAATAATTCTCTTGTTTTGAAACTAATGAATATTTTATGATATTATTGATGTGTTTTTCATTTAATTTGGAAAACATCCTGTTTACAGTGAGATTCTAGTTAATCGATTTGATTATTTTTTTAAATAGTTTTATTTAAAACTAATTGGCTTGACTGTAGTCTAGTCAAAAGACTTCAAATTAGTGTTGTAATATCTTTAAAAACAAGTTAGTTATTTATGATTCATGTTTTGGTTTAACTCCAAGTAAAGAAATCGTTTCACCTCTATAAGTCAACAGATCCTCTAAGAGTAGTAGAATTGACTTGGCAGTTAAACAAATGTCGTGTATTACGTGGTTGCAAGCAGGACATATATTAAGGACGGTACGGCCAAATACGACTCGTAGGCATTGAACCTATTTTTCCCATCTCAATCTTGGTCGTTCTTGAATTACCCTTATAGACCTTTTTAGATTCTGATCAATGTCGCTGATGGAAGATTGACGGCTTCCAAGTACGATGTGGAATTTGTGAAAATAATTTAATGCTGTTATATAAAATCACAGACAAAACGATCTTGCACATACTTGAGTATACTGTTTAAATATACTTTTCTAACATGTCTCGGTGTATGATGCCCTCGATGAGATCCAAAAAGGAACTGTTTACTGTGCTTAAGGATTTTATTTATAAAGATGTAAATAGGTTAACATATGTAAACTCTAAGACGTTCGTGTGGTTAACAGTTGGAATTAGGATTCCGTCAACTATGAAAACAGATCAGTTTATAGTCAATAGACTTGATTATAGTTTGGTCAATAGTCTTGGTCTATGAAACGAATAGACTTATCTATTAGTTAGATGAATATATTACGGTTAAAAGTCATGATTAATTTCTGTTTCATAGACATACGTTCAGTGTTACTCATTGGAAGAGCGCATTTGGACAAATATTTAGATCCACTTTTCAAAAAAGATACCTTTATGACATCAAGTAGTTTTTAAAATTAATTGTTTATACAAGATGGAAATCGAATAATTCGAATTTCCACTTTTATTGAATATTTTTGCTGGATGATGTGAATTTTTAGGATCCTACTAACGCCTAGAAGCGTCAAATCGAGAGACTTTGTCCCCATCCTTCATGTTGAATTCCATTGTGAATTTCTAGGAAGTCCTTAAAAATTGTAGTAAATTTATTTAAATTTCCATTATTTAATTATTGAATTTAACAAAATCTGTACAAAAGACTTTTAAAAATCTGTGTCAGCAATTTGTAAGCTGCAGTGGACAGGATTTATTTCTTTATTTATTAAACACAACATATAAAAAGTTTTAATTCTTTTGTTTATTTCCAAAATACGACACATTGAATTGTTTGATTCAATAGTGATTGAAAATAAAAGAACCCAACCGACGGGATACAATAAATAAATTTAAATTCTTTATAGAAAAACTCAACAAAAAATGGCTTTATGTTATAGACGATGGGTATTAATACTACTCTGGAGGGTATTTTTCCTTTATATTATTTAAAAAAGGATCTACAATAAATTTGTTAAATATATAAAAAGAAATGAGCTATAACGTATAATTAAATGTATTAAACTTGTTATAAATAACAAATAGAATAAAAGAAAAACAAATAAGAAATCTTATATTCGATTATGACGAATTTTCAATACCCTCCACCACAAATGCGTGTTAAGTAAATACGTTTTGTTTTTCACATTCACACTCATAAATACACTTACAAACATATATAATATATAAAAGTTTTTACTTAATATAACACAGGAACACGTTATGAGTCATAAAATTGGTTGTATTTCCGACTATAATTCTTTCTACTGTACCGATTTTGATCATTTTTGATATGACAATGAAGAACATACAACAACAAATACTATAGTAAAATTTTATTCTAATTTATTAATTTATAATTCACAATTTAATGAAAGTTTTTCACTTGCACTTAGAGGTTGCATCCTATATCTTTTAAAAAACTAAACTGATTTTGAATAGGAAACTCTTTAGGACTATAACAAAAATTTTCAAGCCAAATTTCGGTGAGCCTGTCAAAAACAAACAGCCAGGCGGTCGCAGCTAAATCGATTTAATGCATGAATATATATACATTATGATGTTTGACATCATTCCTCTTTAGTGCTACAAACGGATTGACAAAGTAAATATACCCTCTTCACCAATTGTGGTGGTGGAGGGTATACAAATATTAAGCTGCTTAATAAACACACACATGTGTACGTGTATAGCCACATGTTTATTTTTTAAATTATCGTTCAATATATTTTTGAATTTTGCCTAAACTTTGGAAAAATTTTATTAAGAAAAGTTAGTAAAATTATTTTAAAGTCTTTAAATATTCTAAAAATAACTAGAAATAAAAAACAGCTGATTATACATTTTGCCAAAATTCCAACACCACCCGCCTATTTTGTTGCTATTTCGGTGATAGAAACATTTTATTTATAAAAAATTAGAAAAAAAACATTTTAATACAAAATTTGTTTTTTTTTTTTTAATAGAAAATAAGAATATATTTGTATACATATTATGTATATAGCAAAGAGTCAGATTAAAAAATTCTCAACACACGTTTTTCATTAAAACATTTAATCCAAGTATTATTTGGTTTTGGTCAAGTAACCTTTGTAAAACATGACAGTTCTTGTGTTTAATGACAAACAAAAGAAGATTTTATTTTTGTCTGATTACAATGAGTGACATGAAAAAGTTCGTAATAAAAATATTAAATACGGGAGAAATTGGCCGTTGATATAAAACCTGGACCGTACTAAAATTATTCAATATATTCCACAAAACTCAACTTTGTCCTACAAAAAGTTGGCCATGCAGTTAACTATTTTCAATGTTACTAAACAGTATCGAGAGAACTTGTCCGTTGATAGAAAATCTGGTTCAGGTAGAAGGAGTTGTCCACATGATGTTTCTAAAGCGAAACAAAATAGAAAGAATTTTCAAACGAGCTCCTAACGCAACCGGTAGGAAATCAGCCCGGTTAACTCAGAACAGGACTTTTTGCTACGAAAAGTTAAAAAAATATTATTGTTGCAAAGAACATACGAAACGTATGTTCTGGCAGATTTTCTTCAACTTGTGATGGCCAAGGGAATGTTGGATGAAAGTTAAGCAACCAAAAGCAGTAAAAATTTTCCAAACAGTTATTGGTATGATAAGCAGTATGCGTTTATGGCAAAAAAGCCGGGCTTTATAAATACCAAAATTGACTTTAAGAAATGTTTACAAAAACTCTGCTTCCATTCATAAGCCAAGAGAGGCAGATGACTGGAGCTGAAAGAGAATTGAAGAGCACAAGAATGTGTTCTTTTTGAACAAAGTGAAAGAAACAATAAAAACGTTAATGGATGGGTTTCCGACAACGGTTCAAAATTTCATCACTACTGATTAAAAATATAAGGATTTTTTTGGTAAATTGTAATAATAATTTCAATCAAACAAAAAAAGTGAAAACTTTAAGTTTAGTTGTTTTGTTTTTCTTAACATATATGTGTGTTAAGAATTTTTGCTTAGTATATATATATACTTTGTTTTAATGAAATTGTTGTTGTATTTTTGTTATCATCACTAACCCATTTATATTCGTTTTTATTTCCGATTTAGACACTTTTACTTTTATTTATTTCGAAAGTTTAAGATGCAGCTTTTTTTTGTTTATAATTTTTGTTTTTATTATCAAAATTGTCGTGTCTCTGGTCAAATAAATAAATAAATAAATAAATAATTAAAAGATTATTTTATTTCTTATTATTTTTTTATTGTAATCTAATCATTTGGTTGGTGCAAAGTTTTTGTTTATTTAATTTCTTATTAAATTAATATTTTGTTTTAAATAGTAAACAATTAAAAAATAATGTATTCGGCTATGCCGAATCTTAAATACCCTCCACCACAAATGGGTGTGAAGTAAATACTGATTTTATAACACTTAATGACTTATAAAATCAGTTATATTTTGATAATTTTTGGAATGGTAATGAAGAACATATAACTTAATATTATGACAAAAATGTATTCTACTTTATAGATTAATAATGACGATTTTATGACAATTCTTGCTTGAACATGGAGATTGCCTCAGATATCGGTTAATATGTGCTAATATATTGAACCGATTTTGCTAGTTTTAAATAGAGAACTTTTCAGGATTATAACAAATTATCAGACCTAATTTCGGTCAATTATTTTAGATGTGAGTGTGCCAAGAAAAGGCAGACAAACGGACATAGCTTAATCGACCCAGATTTTGATTTGATTCAAAAATGGATTTTGATTTGATGTATGGAATAACAATCTAAATATACCCCCCTTCACCAATTGTCGTAGTGAAGGGCATAAAAAAGAAATATTTTATAAACTTTTTTTATCACCTGTGTGTGTGTGTGTGTTGAAAACAAAAATAAAAAATATATTATAATTTGTTTAAGAACAAACAAAAGAGCTTTTTTACTCGATTAGAAAAAAGTTTATTTTGTTTATTTTTTTATATTTTTTTCAAAAGATCACCATATATATGTATATATACACGCATACGTGTGTGTAGACATGATTTTATTTTGTCTAACAAGATGTTGTTTAAAAACGTGCCAAAGTTCGCGTTCTTTTGTTAAATTAATTTTAATAATTTTATTTTGTAATGAAATCAATAAAAATTGTTTTTATTTAAATAATAAAGAGTTTAATGAACTGGATTTTCAATTATGTATGGAAATCTAATTTTTGGAAATAAAACTTTCGGATTTGATCGTTTTTTTTTTTCCAAAAAATAAAAAAATTATTCTAATGTAATCTGATATTAGAGGAAAAATAGGTCTAGAACATAAAGTAACGGTATAAATATTGTAATTTGCTTTCGGGACCATACAAATATTATAATTTTTCCCTTTTAAAGTAGAAAAGATGATTTTTAAGTCTTGCTGTGTGCCTTATTAATGCGATCACAAATGTTCTTTATGATTTTTTTGTGGAATATTTTTATAAACGCAGATTTAATCAATAAATTTCATGACGTTTAAAATTACCCAAAAAGCTTTTCTGTCCGATATTGAAAATATTAATTATTATTACTTTTTTTAAACATGGACGTTCCATAAGAGAATTTGATCGTAGAATTAAAAGTTCCTAAATTATAGTGCGTAATTTCTTGAAAAAAGTATAAAATTATCGTGTCTTGAAACCTAGAAAACATGGAGCAATCCGTAACGCAACTTAAGAACAAACTAAATCCTCTTAAAACTTCTAGAAACTACTTGGAAAAAGCTAAAAGCGTAAGACAATGCTCAAAGATTATACGAAATTTGCGCGAAAATACATAAAATGGGCTGAGAAGTGGAAAAAGTTAAATTTTCCTGATGAAAAAATAATAATTTTGACGGTGCGGACTCATATTTATGTTGCGATATTTAAATGTCAAAATTTGATTTTGGTTATGGAAGAGTTATGCTTTGTCCTGCTTTGGCTCATATTAAAATGTACAAACAAAGTATAATTTCAATCACTTAGTGATGGAGTTTTGATTTTTTTCGGAAATCCTTCAATTAACGTTTTTATAGTGCTTTCTGTCACTTTGCTCGAACAGGCAGTTCATCTCTGTTTAAAATCTATCACAGCTTTAAACACCTTTTTTGTACTTTTCAGTACTCTTTTAACAAGAGCCCAATATCACTCCACTGGCCTTAGCTCCGCACAGTTTGGAGAATTTGCGTCTCTTGTTACAAATATAACAAGTCTTTTCACATTATTGTTCTTGTACCATTTAAGGGGAAAATAGGTAAAGTCTTATGAATGACAGAAGCCCCTTTTGCAAACATTCCTTGATGCAAATTTGGTATTTATAGAGCTTATTGTAACAAATATTTAGCTTCTTTTGCCTTAATTGCATATCGATTACCGTACAAAGAACTTTTTCGGGAATTTTGAATGCTTTTGTTTGCTAATCTTTTTTTTAGTATTCCCTCGAGCAGCAGCAATATAAAATTTTTGACCAGAAGTTACGAAAAATCTGCCGCACATACGTTTTGTCAATCATCGTGCCGCGAAAATATTCTTTAAAAAAATTGATTTTGGCCTCTCAATTTTTAACAGCGTTCCTGTCTGGAACTTTTTGAGCCTTGTATGTTTTAAAACCTGTACAATTTAAAACGAAAAGGTCAAGCTAATACCTTTTCGTTTTAAATTGTACTAACAATGAGTTAACCCAGTTGTATCCTACTGGATGTGTTGGGACCTCTTTTGAAAATGCTTTCTATTTCAAGTTCTTTCGGAAACATTTGAAACTGTTTAATGACAGATCTTCGAATGCTTTATTAACCTTTTGTAGGACCAAGTTTTTGTTTTGTTGAAAATATTTATTTATTTACGTTCGCATTTTTAGGATCCCTCATTTGAATCTGATTAACAATAAATTCCGATATATTTTACGAAGCTAACAGGATAAAAAAAGATATGGTTCCCCACCGTCTGTTCCCTTGGGAATTTTATAATATAGCAATTTAAGCTATGTTTTTAGCCTGCTTTGCGGTTTCGATTCGATCGATAGATGATATAAGCCTGTCATTCTTTAGTATATATATTTAGATATGACTTCCGGCCGAAATCCATTTTAAATATTACGAAAATAATGATTTTCGTGTACTTTCTATGGACACTGAAGTAAAGAACGTCATTATAATCTGATAACATAATAATTATATTTTCTTATAACAATTTTTCAAATGTCGGACGGCATCTGTTTTCCGTAAGCAAAAGTCTATCTAATTTGCCCACGGTAATTGTCTTGGATTTATGGATTCCGAATTTGAGAAAATTTTCAAACTTTCATCAGATCATCACGGATTTAGAGAGATGTTCTCTTGGTTTAAATTAATTTTAGAAGCCACGAATCTGCATAGACTTTGATTTATAGTTTCTATGACAATAAGATCTGCGTTCCAGAAGTATTTTCTAAGAGAATCAGTTCAAACAACAGCGAACTATTTATCCAACGATAATTGGATTTGCTATCCAAAACGTCTCGACTAAATCGGCTTAGGGAAACAACTCCACTAACTGCGAAACTTGGACAAAACACTCAAAATTTAAGAGAGTTAAGTTAAAGGAATTTTAAAAAATTTCAGGTAACTGGGTGTGTGAAAATATCTGTGATAACAAACTACATCGTTCTGCAGAATATCTTGATGTTGTTGGGTGATAGTTTGACTGATACGTCAAGTTAAATGTTCTTTGGCAAACGTTACAAATATTAAGAGCTTCAGCCTCAAGCTGTGTCAATACGCATATTAAGTTTTGTTTGGGCCTCTAGATTCCAGTGTCACAGACCACAGAGACAATTTTGACTTGATTTAATTCCATCTGTCATTTCCACCTTTTATCTCTTCTACATTCCCTCTAATTCAATTGATAAATGATAAAACGACTTAAATTACTAAATTTTATTTTTAAAAGACATCTGATTCTTCCTTCCTTTTCTAATGTTTTCTAAATATTTTAATGATGTCACTTTACACTTCCTTTAGTGCATTTAAATTCTAATTTATTTCATTTACTTTCATTACAAGAACATGTGGGTTTCACCAAATTATAGCTTTTTGTAAAGGACAAACTCTTTACACTCAAACTCACTAAGATTTCTTATCTTTTAACTTTTGTTGGCCATTTACAACAAATAACAAATAAGAAACAACTAAAATCAAGTAATTTTACCAAGAATAATGTAGGAAAAGAAGAAAGAACCTTGTAAATGTCACGGTGAGTTAATAGACACGTAATGTGATAAACGATTTTTATTTGAACAAAATTTTGCAAAGAAAAAATTTACGAGTTTGCAAAACTTCAAAAAAAAAAAAATAAACCAGAGACAAGAAGAGAACAAATTAAAAAGAAGCATAAAGAGGAGACGGAAAGGAAAATAATAAATAGGAAATTTTCTATTTTCAAACACTAAAATGGTCACCAAAAATGATCAGAGGAAGTATGGGATAAAACTATGAGGACAACTAACTTGAGGCCCTTTTGAGCTTTAAGAAAAGCTCAAAAGGGCCTCAAGTTAGTAGACAGTTATTGAGGCAGTTACTTATTTGAGTATTTTTTTATTTTCTCTATTTTATTTAAAGATTTCACTTACCTTTTTTTAAATAACGGAAATGAACCCTTTTACCAGGTTTTTTTCCACTTCTTATTTATCCCCCTTTTTAAATATTACTAAGGAGTGAGATTGAAAAATATTTAACACACGTTTTTAATCAAATCACCTTTGCCAGACATTGTTAATCTGATTTAATCAGTAATCAGTAACCAGAAAAATGTACTATATAAATTATTAAACTTTTTCAACATAACCCAACTTAGTCCTACAAAATGTTGTTGTCAAGCATTCAAAGGCTTGAGTCAAACTGTTTTCAGTGTTATTAAACAGTACCGGGAGAATTTGTCCTTTGATAGACAACCTGGTTCAGTTAGAAGGAATGATCCACGTGATGCTTTTAAAGTCAAAAAATAGAAAGCATTTCCAAAAGAGCTTCCAACACGTCCGGTAGGAAAGTAGCCTGGTCAGCTTAGTGCTGGAACAATTTGGTATTAAAAATTACAGTTAATGCAGGTTTAAAACCATTTAAGGCTCAAACAGTTCCCGCCAGGAACGTTGCTTAAATCTTAAAGGCCAAAAATATATCAGGGAATTTGAAATCAAGTTTTCTAAAAGAAAGATTCTTTCTGAAAAATGGATGACGAAATGTATATTCTGGCAGATTTTTCACAACTTCATAGTAAAAAATTCTATGTTGCTGCTGCTCGAGGGAATGTTGAAGAAAGTTTATTAGCCAAAAGCGTGGCAAACAATATAAAGTTGCGGCAACGGGCTCCATAAATAATGATGCGTTCCCACGACAATTGGATCTCTGTTCCGGAACGACCCGAGTCAAGCTCGGCCAAAGATTGTCAACCCAATGACAGCTGTATCAATTGGAAGCTTTTTCCCAAGAAAGATCAACCAGATGCAGCCGAATTGTTATAACAACAATAAATACTGATATTTACATTAAGAAATGTAAAAAAATGCTGCTTCCATTAATGAGACTTCATAATGCGTTTACTTATTTTTGGCCTGACTTGGCATCCTGTCACTACGATTAAGAAACCAAGAGCAATAATGTGGAAACTTTACCATAGAAGTCAAATCTTCCAAACTGCCCGGATCTAAGACAAGGGAGATATATTGGGGTCTTATTAAAAGAGAAGCGAAGAGCTCAAAAAAGGTGCACAAAAGTGTGATAGATTTTCACGCAAAGTGACAGAAAGCGCTTCAACAACGTTAATGAAAGGTTTCCGAGAAATGTTCAAAATTTCATCACAAGTGATTAAAATTGCAAAATATTTTTTTTTTTTTGGAAATTGTAATAATAATTTCAATCAAATAAAACAATGAAACTGTAATTCTATGTTAATAATTTTTCGGTCTCACCCATAAGATAACAAAAAGAGTAAAATTGTAAATATATATTTTATATACATTTACATTTTTCCTTTCATGGAGTATAATTTTAAATAATATCAGACCATTTTGGTCTTGATATTGAGCTAAAAGTTGTTAAAGTTTCACATCAAATAATAAAAAAGTGTTATGAGCAAAACAAACCATAAAGAGGAAAGTTAAACAGATAAAATATGAAGAAACATCCTGTAAAAAGGTTAAAAAGCTTAAAAAACATTAAATGGTTTTTAAAGTTCATAACATTATTTCCTTTTGTTTATGGTGGAAATAACAATTTAAGGGGAATTTTGGTGTCTAATCACAGGATCTTTTTAGCAGAAATTTTGACAGAAGTCTTCTGGTTGTTTTTTTTTTTTGGATTTTTTAAATTATTCAGATTAAAAAACCAAAGAACCTAAAAGCCATTTAGATTTTAAAGTTCTGTTAAATTGTGTATCTCTCCATGATAAAATATATGAAAAATTTGCATTTGACAATGAGTGATAAAGCTGGATCTCTCTGTACAAAATCTTGAGAACTTTCAAAGTCTGCTGTTGTAAATGTTCACTGCTGTTGGAATATTCCCTTCAATTGTTCATTCTTACGAGATTCTTTTAATCGGAGTCTATATTTATCACAGGTTCACTATTCCTGCTGTTTTCAATTTATAATCTTTAGATGATTTGAAAAAGAAGAATTCGACATCCTTAATAGGGATCTAATTGTCGTGTGAACGACAGTTTGTATAGTTTCATGATTTGCAAAATTCCTTTGAACTAGCAGAGCATCCTTATGAATTGCGATTCTAAAATCTTTCTTAAATTCGAAGTCTATAAATCCTTGACATTTGCAGAAGTCTTTGAAAAGGACTTCGAACTAATTTATTTATTCGCTCCTATTTGAGTCATGAATGAAATCCGGGTCATAATCATATCTGAATTTATACTTGGTACAGATCAAAAAGATAATTTATGTTGACTGAAATAAAAGATCAGATCTCATAAAAAATTCCATCATTAGGAGTCAAATGCTAAAAGCTTTCTTTTTTCTATTAAACCAAATCAATTTCGGAAGGTGGAAATTATGATTTGGAGAAAACTCTTCTTTCATTATCCACAAAAGATCTAAATTAGGTTTCGCCTGAAATAAACATTTGCTCTAGTGAAGAACCCGCGAATAATTTCTATCGGTTAAAGTAAAGTTGATCGTATATCGCTTAAATTGGTATAGAGTGAAAACCCCGAGGGAACAGATGATGGGGATTGTTCGACGTATATGTGGAAAATATAGATTGAGGGTGATAAGAGTAATTAAGAATTGGCCAATGGTTGATCGAATAGCACAGATTTAATTTTATAAGACAGATAAATGACATTTACTGGAGTTATTATTGGTTGCAACCTTCGAGATGGAATCTGTAAAATACAGATTTGTGCTAGTGTAATAGCAAGAGTTGTTAAGATGGCGACCTTGACCCTGATCCTTTATTACTGTAACATCGGAATATTGAAGGCAAAATAAAACTTTTTTTCTAAGATTTAATGTTTGAATTTAATGTTTGAATTCAATACAAAATGTTATGAATAAATCCGTTTCTGAGGGTCACAATTTTTAGCCCATTTATGAAAAGTGGATCCTCAAACTACGAAATAGAAGCTATGAAAAGAAAATTTAGTAGATTTATGTAAAGTGAGAGGTTACATATAACTTGAGTTTGTTTCGGTTTGATTAATAATTTCTTCTAAAATAAGATTAGAGAAGTCGTACTGACTTGAATATAATCCAAATAAAATCTCTCATTAGGCACGTCAGGAGGGACTATTGAATTAAAGGAATGAGAACTCTTAGGTATGTACAAGTTCTCCTTGACACATATTTCCAACTAAAATCTGGAAGATACAACGATGGGGAACACAAGTTAACTGAAATCTTATTCAAGTTTTATCGCCATTGTCTCTCTTTTTCTTCCACACAAAAATAATAAGTGAATTGTATTTGTCGTCTTTATCGTCAAGTTTTGCTGGTCGATTTATTGGATAGAGTTGTCGCTTTCAGTTGAATAATTTTGTTGACGATTCAAAGAAGATAAGGTGTTTAAAAAGAGGTTCGGAAAGTGATGAGCAAATATTAATATTATGATTTTATTATGATTATGAAAAAGGACTCTTAAAAAACGCTAATTTGAGGAGAAATTTCCTAGTTAAAAATACAAATTGATTAACACTTTTTTATAATTAATGCATCCATGATGCAAATTATAAAAATTTCAAAATAAATTAATTAAATTAAAAATCTCTTACAATTAAATAAACACTAAAATATATTAAAAATCGCTACAATGTTAAAAATCACTAAAATGTCATGTTTTGGAAAAAATTGCTTCAGTGTTTAAAAATTGCAAAGTTGTTTATTTAGAAAACGCTTAATTAATAAAACTAGTTATTAAAAAACGCTTTAATACTACAAAAAACGCTTACAAATCAATATTGTTTATTTTTGGGAATATTTTGAAAAACTTTAATTTACATTGAAAAAACGGTTTAGTGCTAAAAAAAGCAGAGTTTTGTTTAAAAAATATCAAAGCTAAAAAATCGCTAAATAATTTTGTAAAAAAAAAACATTCAAAAATCGCTGATTCAAATTAAAAAATCGCAGATTTGTTTTTTCCTTTCTTACAACATTTTTGGTTTTATTGTATCCGATATTAATATTTTAGCCATTTTTAATGCAAAAATAGTTTCTTCCTTTAAATCCTTTTCCAACTTTAAATTAATTTTTTTTTGCAACAAAAAAAAAAAAAACTTTTCTCTCTCGTTTTGCATTCATAATTAAAATAAAATTTCTTATTTTCCGAAATTGTAATAAAATTGTTAAAAGAATCTTTAAATAGTTCTTTTTTTCTTTTGTTGCCTTTTTTACTTGTTCTGTTGCCCAGTTTAAGGACATAAGGACATGAATTATAAATAAGTAATTTTAACAAGTTTTAACTGGGAGAAAAATGAAAACGAAAGAAAAAACATGCCACCGATACAAATTTTAATACTTTTGATTGAATTTTATTACAAATTTTTAGTCTTTAGTTGTGTGTTTTTGCAAAAATATTATTATTTCTTATATTTTTGCCCTTTTTACGGCAACACGAACAAAATCAAGTTCTTTTCATTCTTCTACAAGTTTATGCAATTTTAATTTTTCATTTCTTTTCAACAACAACAAAAATTCTACACAAAAAATATTAAGAAAATTAAACTCAAAATAAAATAAAAAAATAAAACTTTTTTTAGTTCTTCATATATTTTAGGTGTTTATACCCTACACCAGTGTAGGTGGTTGAAACACCCACTTTAAAGCATATCGTTCGACTCAGAATCGATTTCTGTTTGTCTGGCTGGCTGTTGTTGTGAAAACTTTACAGGTCACATTTTTTTAAATATTGGTACATGATATTTAATTGGCTCAAGGCCATTGGTCATATTCGGTCCAATATTTCAGGTAGTTCCCATACATCCTCCTGGAATGGGTTTAATGTCATAAAATTCCTAAATATAAAGCGATTTTAACGAAAATAAACACTATTCTAAATCGATGTACCAAATTATGCGAGGGCCGGTACTATACAAGTCCCATATCATTAGTAAAATCACATTAAGATTAGTAAAATCTAAAATCGATGTTTGAAATTATACGAGGGTCGGTCCATTTATTTCTTCTAGCTCCCATTTCTTGTTCAAACACCTAAATTTTACATAAATGTAAGTTTTATATTGAAGAACTTCACAGTTAATCATAAATCGGAAAAGCTAATTATACGAGGGTTGTTCATCAACTTTTCGTAGCTGTCATTTTCAAGCAAACATGTGATGAAGGGTTTTACATAGTCGGGCTTGACCGATTATAACATTTTTACTTGCACATTTTGAACTCAACTGAAAAAATAATTTGAAAAAGGGAAATTTTCAAAAATCTTTTATTCTTGAAATCTAAGGAGGGAGATTAAAAAATGCTTAACATACATGTGAATATGATAATACGAACGAAACCATAAAACTTTGCTGGAACAGGTAGTTCATCCCCGTGTAATATCTACCACAATTTGGGACAATTTTTATTTTATCTTCAATTCTCTTGAACAAGAGCCCAATATCTCTCCATTGGCTCCGGGCAGTTTGGAGAATTTTTATCTTTTGGTACAAATACAACATTATTGTTTTTGTACCATTTAAGTGATTGTTTAACATAGTGACAGGATGCCAATTCAGGACACATTATGAGGTCTTATGGATGGAAGCAGAATTTTTGTAAACATTTCTTGATTTAAATTTCGGTATTTGTAGTCCATGTTGGATAGAAAGCCTGTCTATCTAAATTTGATTGGCTGAGCTAACTGGTGGGTTGCTTTCCTACCGGATTTGTTGGGAGCTCTTTTGAAAATGCTTGCTTTGTGGACATGAACCAGGTTTTCTATCAACGCACAACTTCTTCCGTTAGTACAACATTGGAAACAGTTTCATGGCAGACCTTAGAATGTAGGACCAAGTTACATTATGTTGAAAATATTTTAAAATTTTATTGCGGACTTTTTCTGGTCCCCCCCGTTTTAATCAGATTAAAGTTGGATTAAAAGTTTTTTTTATAAAAAAACGTGTGTTAGGAATTTTTCAATTTCACTCCTTAGTTCATTTCTTCATCTTTATTTGTTCTAAACTGTGAAAATGTGTTATCATCATTTATTCATCCATTCATTCATTCATACTTTGTGCCCAACACTGTTATTTCCTAAGCACCCCCTCTTCCCTGTTGAGGGTCTTGTCTGTCCAAATGTAAGTTTTTTTTTATTTTTCGTTTTCGTTTCTTGAGGCATCAACGTTTCTTTATCCTCAAGTCAAAACAAGAAACAAACTTTAGGTGGGTGTTAGTTTTTTTTTGTTTCAAAATTCTTGTAAATATTTTTGTCTTGAGAGAATTTTTTTAAAAGTAAAAGTTTAAACAAAATTTTTGAAAAGTATTTTAAAATAATCACAAATAAGTTGTTTTATCTTTTGTGAGTTTTCAAATGTTTATAATGTTGTATTTTTTTACTTTTCTATGAAGTTCTTTAGGTTTTTAGTTGATTATTTTATCAGAAAATTACACAAAATTCTGTTGATTGGATTTTGACTAAAAATTATAAATTGTTTAAAAAGTTAAATGTTAAGGAAAAAATTTTAATATTTTTTAAATATTTTCGAAAATTTTGTGAAAAGTGCAAATGTTAATGAATTAGTTATTTTTAATGGAATTTTCGCAATATTTAGAAAATTTGTAAATTTTAGTGAAAAATTTAAATTTTTGTAAACATTTCAATTTTTAGTGAAAATTTCGATTTTTAGTTAAAATTTCAATTTTTATCAAAAATTAATTTTTTAGTGAAAAATTTAAATTTTAATTAAAAATTAAATTTTTAGTGAAAATTTCAGTTTTTAGAAAATATCAAATTTTTTGTGAAAATTTCAAATTTTAGTGAAAATTTCAAATTTTAGTGAAAATTTCAAATTTTAGTGAAAATTTCAAATTTTAGTGAAAATTTCAAATTTTAGTGAAAATTTCAAATTTTAGTGAAAATTTCAAATTTTAGTGAAAATTTCAAATTTTAGTGAAAATTTCAAATTTTAGTGAAAATTTCAAATTTTAGTGAAAATATCAAATTTTTGTGAAAATTTCAAATTTTAGTGAAAATTTCAAATTTTAGTGAAAATTTCAAATTTTAGTGAAAATTTCAAATTTTAGTGAAAATTTCAAATTTTAGTGAAAATTTCAAATTTTAGTGAAAATTTCAAATTTTAGTGAAAATTTCAAATTTTAGTGAAAATTTCAAATTTTAGTGAAAATTTCAAATTTTAGTGAAAATTTCAAATTTTAGTGAAAATTTCAAATTTTAGTGAAAATTTCAAATTTTAGTGAAAATTTCAAATTTTAGTGAAAATTTCAAATTTTAGAAAATTTCAAATTTTAGTGAAAATTTCAAATTTTAGTGAAAATTTCAAATTTTAGTGAAAATTTCAAATTTTAGTGAAAATTTCAAATTTTAGTGAAAATTTCAAATTTTAGTGAAAATTTCAAATTTTAGTGAAAATTTCAAATTTTAGTGAAAATTTCAAATTTTAGTGAAAATTTCAAATTTTAGTTAAAATTTCAAATTTTAGTTAAAATTTCAAATTTTAGTTAAAATTTAAAATTTTTGGTGAAAATTTCAAATTTAAGTGAAAATTTCAAATTTAAGTGAAAATTTCAAATTTTTGGTGAAATTTTCAAATTTTTGGTGAAATTTTCAAATTTTAGTGAAAATTTCAAATTTTTGGTGAAAATTTCAAATTTTAGTGAAAATTTCAAATTTTAGTGAAAATTTCAAATTTTAGTGAAATTTTCAAATTTTTGGTGAAATTTTCAAATTTTTGGTGAAATTTTCAAATTTTTGATGAAAATTTAAAATTTTTGGTGAAAATTTCAAATTTTTGGTGAAAATTTCAAATTTTAGTGAAATAAAATCCATTTTCAGTGGAAATTTTATTTTTTTTTTGATATGACAAATTTTGTGAAATTTCAAAAACGACTATTCCATCTCCAACAGTGGTGAAGAGGGTACATTAACTTTGTCATTCCGTGTTTAACGCTAAGAAGAAATATATTATTGGATCAAATCAAAATCTGAGTCGATTTAGCTAGATCCGTCTGTTGTTAGCACGGCCACATTCACAATAATTTACAGAGATCAATGAAACTTGGCCTGAGTATTTTTTGTAGTCCTGAGAAGTTTCCCATTAAAAACCAATAAAATCCAGGTTCAGTATTTTAAAAATTATAGACCGATATCTGAGGTAACCACTAAGTTCAAAACAAAAGCTTTTGTAAAATTTTCAAATATTAATTTATATATACTTCATTCCCATTCCAAATCGGTCCAGTAGAAAAAAGTTTTAGCCAAAAATATAACTAATTTTATGACTCATTTAGTGTGTTTCGTGTTAAACTTAAGAAAAACTTTTGTATTTTGAGTGTGTTTGAACGAACATAACGTATTTACTTTACACGCATTTAACCCCTAAAATCAAGGTTGTTAAAGTAACTTTACAATTCCTGTTTTAAGTTTTTTTTTTGATTCCTTTGAATTTATAATTTATGATTCTTCCTGTTTAGTTGTTTAAATATCTGAGTTCGGTTGGTTGGTCACACATACATACACACACTTATATATACATATGTATTTTGTTATCCAACACTTTTTTCATCGTAATTACTCAGACAATTTAATCCATTTATTTTTGCTTCTTCTTTTTCCCAAAAAAGAACGAAAATCTGCTGCAATTCATACTCATAATGTGATAATTATAAGAGAATTGCAGCAGAAGAGAACTAAAAGAAAAAGTTATAAATCATGGTAGTTGTTGTTGTTATTGTTGAATTTCAACAGCTTTAAAAATTCAGATTCCTATTAAAGCCTGATATTTGGCAGCGTAAATGATATGATGACGATGATGTTGTTAATAGTTCTATATGTTTTAGACCGAACAACTTTCTTTCCTTCGCTCTTTTTTTACCCTCTTCAATTGCTTAACGCCTTTTTTTTTTGTCTTTTTCCCAATTCCTGCAATTTGCCACTTCATCCATTCATTTACTCATTTGCTCATTTACATTCACACAATATGCGTGAAATATAGTTTTTGCGTGTAAGTTTTTCGCTTTTTTTTCATTTTGCTCGTTCTCTTTTAACTCTGAAATGAATTCACTTTTAAACTGCATGAGAAAGCAGAAGAAAAAATAAAAATAAAAATAATAATAAAAGGAAACTATCAGCAAATGGTTTTAGTTCCGTTGGGAGAAAATGAGAATTTAGACTCACACATACATACATACATACATACATACATAAACAGTTATGTATATATGCAATTAAGTACATTTTATTATAGTTTATAATGTGTGGGAATAATAAACTACAGTTGTGGTCAAAATTATAGTTGTATTTGTTAGCTAAAGGAAATTTTTTATTTCGCAAATCTTATTTAGTTTAAAATTCAATTTTCAAATCGCGAATTTATAAATCGTTTTAACCAAATTAATTACATCATGCAACAGACATTCTTTTTCATTGGACACTTCACATATCAAAAGTGTATATTAATTTTTATCATATCGAATCAGATTTTATATTAAATCAAAATTTCAAAAGTTATGCGTTTTTTTAATGTTAAAAAAATATTGAAAGTATTCGAGAAGTTAAGAGAAGCAACGTGTTGTAGGGTTTATGGTTCTTGTCTACAAAACAAGTATTTGAAACATTTCAGGATCGATCCAATCCCAGGCTTCAGTTAACTTGACTTTAAAGCTTTACGGACAATGTCAACAAAGAAATGCCTCAAAATGGCCTAAAAACAGAGAAAGAAAACTTAGCAAAATTTTCCTTGGACAACTACATCATAGAGGGCGTTGTTATACACAACCATCCATCTATCTACTATGGATTGCTTAAGCCCCATACTGAACGGAAAATATTAATGAGAGTAGACATTTTTTTAATTCTTCCAGAAGATTAAATATTTTTTTTTTGAACAAAAATTTTAAGTTTTTTTCATTCCGACCTAAAGTTGTGAACCCGTTTGATAAACATTTGAATTGAAATTTTATAAATATTTCGATTTTTAAAGAAACCTATTTGTGGTCTCTGAAATTCTCTTTTGTGAAATTTGTAATTTCATTAGTATAAATTTAATTTTTTAGTAAAAATTCCCTTTTTTGTGAAATGTGAATTTTTACTGAAATTCGCAATTTAAAAAAAATTAATTTTTTAGCAAAATTTTTTTTTTTTTTTTTTTTTTTTTGTAAAAATTCGTATTTATAGTTAAAATTTGAAAATTTTAGTGAAAATTTTAGTGAAAATATGAGAATTTTAGTGAAAACTTTAAAATTTTAGTGAAAATTTGAAAATTGTAGTGAAAATTTGAAAATTTTAGTGAAAATTTGAAAAGTTTAGTGAAAATTTGAAAATTTTAGTGAAAATTTGAAAATTTTAGTGAAAATTTGAAAATTTTAGTGAAAATTTGAAAATTTTAGTGAAAATTTGAAAATTTTAGTGAAAATTTGAAAATTTTAGTGAAAATTTGAAAATTTTAGTGAAAATTTTAGTGAAATTTGAAAATCTTAGTGAATATTTTGATTAAGTGATTGAAATGAAAAATTTTAGAAATTCAATTTGAAATTTGTGGTATCATTTTACAATTTCACTCTCAGTTTGGACTTTTTAGTGAATTTGGAAATTAAGTGAAATTTCTTATTTTTTTAATTTTTGCAAATTTCCACATTATTTTTCTAAATCGCCTTCAAATTCTGTAGTACTATAGTTTTGGGGTTCTAGTCTCTATAAAATGGCGACTGTAACCCCTACAGTTCTGAATCTCTGTAATTTAGAGATAAATGTTTCTATAATCTAGAGATTCATTATAATCTAATGACTAAAGTTCAATAATCTAGAGACTACAGAGTCTGAAATCTAGAATCTTAAATCTAGAAACTATGGTGTTTAATATTACTTATAATCTAACGACTGCAGTCTATATAATGTAGAGATTACAGTCTCTATAATATAGAGAGTGTTTATGATCTAGTGACTAATAATCGAGAGACTAGAGAGTCTATAATCTAGAAAATATGGTGTATAAAATTTAGAGACTACATTGCTAATAATCTAAAGACTGTAGTCTATATAATCTAGAGACTAGAGTCACTACAATTGGGACACTACAGTCCCTTTAATCTAGAGAGTCTTAATAATTTAGTGACTAAATTTCTATAATTTAGGGACTACAGAGTCTAAAATCTAGCATATAAAATCTAGAAACTATGGTGTTTAATATGTAGAGACTACATTGCTTATAATCTAACGACTGTAGTCTATATAATCTAGAGACTACATTCCCTATAATATAGAAAGTCTTATTGATCAAGTGACTAAAGTTCAATAATCGAGAGACTAGAGAGTCTATAATCTAGAAAATATGGTGTATAAAATTTAGAGACTATATTGTTTATAATCTAAAGACTGTAGTCTATATAATCTAGAGACTAGAGTCACTACAATTGAGAGACTACAGTCCTTTTAATCTAGAGAGTCTTTATAATTTAGTGACTAAAGTTCTATAATTTAGAGACTTCAGAATCTATGATCTAGATGTTATAGCGTTATTAACCTAAAGACTACCTATATTAACTAGAGACTACAATCTTTAAAATCTAAAGACTAAAATCGCTGTAATTTAGAGACTACAATCTTTCGCTACTCATATTATTTCTATTATTTCTATTAAAATTATTTTCTCCTTCACTGTATTTATTTTTCAATTATAATTTATGAACAGTAAAGTTAAAAAGCTTAGAGAGTTTACAAAAAAATTGGTTTGAATTTATGCGATAAAAGTCCCTCTCCAGGGAAGATGCACAAATTAATAATTAACAGTCATCATAAGTTTTCATTTCTCTCGCGAGATTTTGCATTTAATTTATGCCAGAGCAAATGACATAAATTTTCAATTCATGTTTTATAAAATAAATTAAAAATATTAACCAACAGGGTTGTATATTCCCTTCCCCCACCTCAGGATTAGGGGCCTCATAAAACAGATATCTCTGATTTGAATGAAATGAGTCTAAGAAATAATTATTTGATGGAGATAAAATATAACGAAAATATACTCGATATTCGATATATATCATTTTTAATCGTTTATAAATGCAACAATATTACAGTTATTTTTTAGTATACTATTTTTTTGTTTTTGAATGCTACTAAAATAGCATAAGTTTTCAGACAAATTTAAAAACTATTTTTTTTTTGAATTTCTTTTAAATCTCTTATTTTGTCAAAGACTTCACGTGTAAATCATATAAACAATGATTTATTTAAATTTTAAATTTTATTTATTTAATATTTTGTTGTTGTTATTTTTTTGTTTAAATAATAAAAAATTATATTATTTCTCGTTGAAAGGTGTCACTAATGTATGTGGCCTCTTCTACCTCTTTTGTAGTTTTCATTTGATACAAGATGATATATTTTACTTAAATATTAAAAATATTGGACAAATGCCAAATAAAACAAAACACCAAAAAACAAGTGTTTCTAAACTATAAGAATGATAAAAAAGAAAATGAAAGAAAACACAACAAAAATCTTATAGTTTTTTTAGTAAAAATATTTACACACAAACTTAAACCCCAGAAATGTTTTTCGGAAAATAAAACTTAAACAAAAAAATCCAATTTAAGGTTTGTGACATCTTGCAGCCAGCATCTTATTCTTAGTTAGTTCTCCATATTGTGGTGGAGAGGAAAATGACAGGCAACAAATACAATAGAAACCGTAGCAGCAGCAGGACTAAAAAAATAGCAATTCAAGCAACAAGAATATATATTTATTTTTTTGTGATATTTGCATAAAAAATAAAATAAATTTATTTAAAAAATTGTTAAGAAATATTTTTAAATAAAAACACCGTTTCCAAAAGAAACCATACACTGTGTAGAGTATAAAGACTACGGTCTCTATAATTAAGAGACTACAGTTTCTATGATGTACAGTTTCTGTAAAGTAGAGACTACAGTCTCCATAATATGGGAAATGCAGTCTCTATAAAATAGATATTATAGTCTCTATAATCTGGGAAATATAATCTCTATAATCAGTAGTGTATTATGGAGACTAATCTATAGATTACAGTTTCTTTAATCGAGAGACTACAGTCTTGATAGTCTAGAGACTACAGTCCCTATAATATAGAGACTATAGTTTATTCTCTATAATAAATAATCTTTTAAAGACTTTGATCCAGAGATTACAGGCTCTATAATTTGTAGACTATAATTTCTATAATCGAGAGACTACAGTCTTCATAATCAAGATGCTATAGTCACTATATAGTAGAGATTACAGTATCAATAATGACTATAGTATTCATAAGAGACTACAAGATCTATATTATTAAAATTTTAGTCACTATTATGTACAGATTACAGTCTCTATTATATTAGAGACTACAGTTTCTGTAAAGTAGAGACTACAGTCTCCATAATATGGGAAATGCAGTCTCTATAAAATAGGTATTATAGTCTCTATAATCTGGGAAATATAATCTCTATAATCAGTAGTCTATTATGGAGACTTATCTATAGATTACAGTTTCTTTAATCGAGAGACTACAGTCTCGATAGTCTTGAGACTACAGTCCCTATAATCTAGAGACTATAGTTTATTCTCTATAATAAATAATCTATTATAGAGACTGATCTAGAGATCACTGGCTCTATAATTTGTAGGCTATAATTTGTGTAATCGAGAGACTACAGTCTTCATAATCAAGATGATATAGTCACTATATAGTAGAGATTACAGTATCAATAATGGCTATAGTATTCATAAGAGACTACAGGCTCTATAATATTTAAAATTTTAGTCTCTATTATGTACAGATTACAGTCTCTATTATGTACAGCCTACAGTCTCTGAAAAGTAGAGACAACAGTCTCCATAATATGGGAAATGCAGTCTCTATAAAATAGATATTATAGTCTCTATAATCTGGGAAATATAATCTCTATAATCAGTAGTGTATTATGGAGACTAATCTATAGATTACAGTTTCTTTAATCGTGAGACTACAGTCTCGATAGTCTAGAGACTACAGTCTCTATAATTTAGAGACTACAGTTTATTCTCTATAATAAATAATCTTTTAAAGACTTTGATCCAGAGATTACATGCTCTATAATTTGTAGACTATAACTTCTATAATCGAAAGACTACAGTCTTCATAATAAAGATGCTATAGTCACTATATAGTAGAGATTACAGTATCAATAATGACTATAGTATTCATAAGAGACTACAGGCTCTATAATATTTAAAATTTTAGTCTCTATTATGTACAGATTACAGTCTCTATTATGTTGCAGACTACAGTTTCTGTAAAGTAGAGACTACAGTCTCCATAATATGGGAAATGCAGTCTATAAAATATAGATATTATAGTCTCTATAATCTAGGAAATATAGTCTCTATAATCAGTAGTCTATTATGGAGACTTATCTATAGATTACAGTTTCTTTAATCGAGAGACTACAGTCTCGATAGCCTAGAGGCTACAGTCCCTATAATCTAGAGACTATAGTTTATTCTCTATAATAAATAATCTATTATAGAGACTGAGCTAGAGATTACAGGTTTGTAGGCTATAATTTCTATAATCGAGAGACTACAGTCTCTATAATCTAATCATTACTTTTTATATAATCTAGAGACTACAGTCTTCATAATCTATAGACTACTACAATTAATAATTTGTTATTACAGTCTCTTTAATCTAGAGACTACAGTTGCTTTTATTAAGAGACTACAATCGTTATAGTTAACAGTCTGTACAATCTAAAGACTCCGGTTTCAATATTGAGACTACATCCTCTGTAATAAAGAGACTACAGTCCTTAAAATCTAAAGAGTTCAGTCTTTATAATAATATTAATTATATAGATAGTTTCTATAATCTTTAATCTAGTGACTCTATCTTTCTCTATAATTATTAAACTGTAGTCCTATAATCTAGAGACTATAGTCTCTATATTGTAGCCACTGTAGTATTTATAGGTTAGAGACTGTTATCTTTGTAGTGTAAAGAGTAGAGACTATAATCTCTATAATTTAGAGTCTTTGTTCTTTGTAACCTGGAAACTTTAAACTTTTTAATCTGGAGACTATAGACCCTATAATTGAGAGCCTATAGAATCCATATTCTAGAAATTATAATCTCTATAGTTAAGAGTCTAGAGACTGTAATCCCTATATTCTAGAGATTGTATGCTTTCAAGTCTAAAGACTATAGCCTTTAGCTTATATAGTCTTTTTAGAGTATAGTTTCTTTTTCTATTTTTTTTTTTTCAGTTTTTTGTTGGAAACTGTGTAAATTCTATTGTCTTATGACTATAAATATTTTCTTTTGAATATTTATATTTTGTATTTTTTTCTTGCTCTCTTGCTCTCTTTCTCTCTAGTAATATTTATTTGTAAGAGAGATTAAGTATTGTGTACAATTTCTTGGAAAAGCTTTTTTAGAAAAATATCCTGACGGAAGGAAGGTTTACTTTTAAAATAACAAAATTTATATAATTTTTTGCGTTTTAGCATTTATGTCTTTTTTCTAATAATTTAAAAAATAAATTTCATAAAATTTTTGGTAAAATTGTGTGTCCTTTAAATAAGGAAAATGCTATTAGAAATGATTTTGGTAAATCTTTGTCCTTTTAAGTATTTTTGAAAGGATATTGAATTAAAGTTTATTTAGAGATTAAAAATGGAAAAATCATTCGATTTTATTTTCTCTTTAACTCTTCACATGTATAATTTTTTACTGCGATTATCTTTTTCCAGGACTTGAGATCACCTATTAACTTTATTAATGTTGTAAAAGGCGATTTAAGGTCTTCTGTGTCTTTTATGTGTGTCCTGTTTCTAGTTTATTTCACTCTAATATATTTTTTATGTCCTTTGAAACCACATTCATTATTCGATCTTTTTTTGTAATATTTATTTCTCAAAAAGGAAAAAAGGTCCTTAAGCTTTTAAAGTAAACTACCTGAGTATTAAAAAAAGCTTTATTTTATAGCAAATTGTAAATAACTATAAATATTTGAAAATATTTTTTCACTTCAAAAACCATTTGACCTTAAATTTGTTCTTGTCTCTAAATATTTTCATTATTCTTTGGAAATGAATGGTTTTCTTTTCCTCTTTCTTCTCCTCTTGTTATTCTTCTTTCACAATTTGACATTTACAACAGTGATTTTGTGTATTTTTCTGCTAAATTTTTTATAAAAGAGAGAAAAACTCTTTTTATATTCACCACCATTCATTATAAGTGATGAAGAGGGTATATTAACCTTATCAGTCCATGTGTAATGCGAAGAAGGAATCATCTTAGACCTCTTAATGTACATATATGTATTTGCATCAAAATCTGAGTCGATTTAGCTATGTCCATCTGTCTGTTGTTGGCTCTCTCACATCCACAATAATTGACAGAGCTTAATGAAATCTGAGTGTTTGTTTTAGTCCTGAAAAGCTTCCAATTTAAGACTAACAAAATCTGAGGCCACTATTAAATTGAAGTAAAAAACTTTTGTAAGATTGTCAATTATAAATCGGCAAATTTGACTAACATTCTGAAAACCATTAAAATCGGTTCACTAAAAAAAGTTATAATCAAACATATAACAACTATATTTATGACCCATTAAGTTTTCCTGTAACTTTTATATTTTGTAAACGTCTATGAGTGTGTTTGTACGAACACAACGTATATACATCATACGATTTTATGGTGGAGAGCAATGAAGATTCGGCATAGCCGTATTTAGCACGTTGAGCTCTGTTATTTTCAATTTATTTATTGGAACATAAAAGTAGGAAATTTTTTTAAAAAAGAGAAAAATAAATTGTACGAAAAATCTAAGAATGTAACTGATAGCAAATTTTTAACATTTTTTGTGTTGTTGTTGTTGGTATTTGAAAATTTTAAAAAAAATCCAATTTCAATTTTATATTATTTTTTCTATTCATTCTTATGGTTTAAGCCA
Organism: Cochliomyia hominivorax; assembly: GCA_004302925.2. NCBI lineage: Eukaryota > Metazoa > Arthropoda > Insecta > Diptera > Calliphoridae > Cochliomyia > Cochliomyia hominivorax. Next base: position 73,282,660 of record PYHX02000494.1, on the reverse strand, counting down.
CAAAATATCTTTTTTTTTCTAAAAATTTAATCAAATTTAGAGAAAAATACTGAAGGTAACATGTGTTTTCCCAAAAAGCTTCAATTGTTTGTTTGTATGTGAATGACAACAAATGTTTTCAAATATTTATTTGAAACTAAATGTAGTTTGACACATGTTATTTTCAAAATAAATAGTAAAAAAGAAAAAAATAGTAAATAGAAAAGAATATTAGAAAAAAAAGCAAATATAGACAGATTTGGAATATACCAATTTGTTTTAAAGACAAATGTTTATAAACGATTGAATTTGAAAGTGAAATAAAAGAATTATTAAGTTTAAAGAAAAAATATATTGAAAATGTTAAAGCTATAAAAGATTGACTCTATAGTGTAGAGACTGTTGGTCTCGTACAGTGTAGAGACTGTTGGTCTCGTATAGTGTAGAGACTGTTGGTCTCGTATAGTGTAGAGACTGTTGCTCTCGTATAGTGTAGAGACTGTTGGTCTCGTATAGTGTAGAGACTATTGGTCTCTATAGTGTAGAGACTATTGGTCTCTATAGTGTAGAGACTATTGGTCTCTATAGTGTAGAGACTATTGGTCTCTATAGTGTAGAGACTATTGGTCTCTATAGTGTAGAGACTATTGGTCTCTATAGTGTAGAGACTATTGGTCTCTATAGTGTAGAGACTATTGGTCTCTATAGTGTAGAGACTATTGGTCTCTATAGTGTAGAGACTATTGGTCTCTATAGTGTAGAGACTATTGGTCTCTATAGTGTAGAGACTATTGGTCTCTATAGTGTAGAGACTATTGGTCTCTATAGTGTAGAGACTATTGGTCTCTATAGTGTAGAGACTATTGGTCTCTATAGTGTAGAGACTATTGGTCTCTATAGTGTAGAGACTATTGGTCTCTATAGTGTAGAGACTGTTGGTCTCTATAGTGTAGAGACTGTTGGTCTCGTATAGTGTAGAGACTGTTGGTATAGTGTAGAGACTGTTGGTCTCGTATAGTGTATAGACAGTTGGTCTCGTATAGTGTAGAGACTGTTGGTCTCGTATAGAGTAGAGACTGTTGGTCTCGTATAGTGTAGAGACTGTTGGTCTCGTATAGTGTAGAGACTGTTGCTCTCGTATAGTGTAGAGACTGTTGGTCTCGTATAGTGTAGAGACTGTTGGTCTCGTATAGTGTAGAGACTGTTGGTCTTGTATAGAGTAGAGACTGTTGGTCTCGTATAGTGTAGAGACTATTGGTCTCGTATAGTGTAGAGACTATTGGTCTCTATAGTGTAGAGACTATTGGTCTCTATAGTGTAGAGACTGTTGGTCTCGTATAGTGTAGAGACTGTTGGTATAGTGTAGAGACTGTTGGTCTCGTATAGAGTAGAGACTGTTGGTCTCGTATAGTGTAGAGACTGTTGGTCTCGTATAGTGTAGAGACTGTTGCTCTCGTATAGTGTAGAGACTGTTGGTCTCGTATAGTGTAGAGACTGTTGGTCTCGTATAGTGTAGAGACTGTTGCTCTCGTATAGACTGTTGGTCTCGTATAGTGTAGAGACTGTTGGTCTCGTATAGTGTAGAGACTATTGGTCTCTATAGTGTAGAGACTATTGGTCTCTATAGTGTAGAGACTGTTGGTCTCGTATAGTGTAGAGACTGTTGGTATAGTGTAGAGACTGTTGGTCTCGTATAGAGTAGAGACTGTTGGTCTCGTATAGTGTAGAGACTGTTGGTCTCGTATAGTGTAGAGACTGTTGCTCTCGTATAGTGTAGAGACTGTTGGTCTCGTATAGTGTAGAGACTGTTGGTCTCGTATAGTGTAGAGACTGTTGGTATAGTGTAGAGACTGTTGGTCTCGTATAGTGTAGAGACTGTTGGTCTCGTATAGTGTAGAGACTGTTGGTCTCGTATAGTGTAGAGACTATTGGTCTCTATAGTGTAGAGACTATTGCTCTCGTATAGTGTAGAGACTGTTGGTCTCGTATAGTGTAGAGACTGTTGGTATAGTGTAGAGACTGTTGGTCTCGTATAGTGTAGAGACTGTTGGTCTCGTACAGTGTAGAGACTGTTGGTCTCGTATAGTGTAGAGACTGTTGGTCTCGTATAGTGTAGAGACTGTTGGTCTTGTATAGAGTAGAGACTGTTGGTCTCGTATAGTGTAGAGACTGTTGGTCTCGTATAGTGTAGAGACTGTTGCTCTCGTATAGTGTAGAGACTGTTGGTCTCGTATAGTGTAGAGACTATTGGTCTCTATAGTGTAGAGACTATTGGTCTCTATAGTGTAGAGACTGTTGGTCTCGTATAGTGTAGAGACTGTTGGTCTCGTATAGTGTAGAGACTGTTGGTCTCGTATAGTGTAGAGACTGATGGTCTCGTATAGTGTAGAGACTGTTGGTCTCGTATAGTGTAGAGAATGTTGCTCTCGTATAGTGTAGAGACTGTTGGTCTCGTATAGTGTAGAGACTGTTGCTCTCGTATAGTGTAGAGACTGTTGGTCTCGTATAGTGTAGAGACTGTTGGTCTCGTATAGTGTAGAGACTGTTGGTCTCGTATAGTGTAGAGACTGTTGGTCTCGTATAGTGTAGAGACTGTTGGTCTCGTATAGTGTAGAGACTGTTGGTCTCGTATAGTGTAGAGACTGTTGCTCTCGTATAGTGTAGAGACTGTTGCTCTCGTATAGTGTAGAGACTGTTGCTCTCGTATAGTGTAGAGACTGTTGGTCTCGTATAGTGTAGAGACTGTTGGTCTCGTATAGTGTAGAGACTGTTGGTCTCTATAGTGTAGAGACTGTTGGTCTCTATAGTGTAGAGTAAATAAATTACATTAAGTAGTTTCATATTTCAGAAAACTATTTTTCTTTTTATTAAATTGAAAATTCTGTTGAATTAAAAATTTTTGTATTTAAACTAAATTTATTTTCATGATTTATTTTTTTGTTTATTTTTCTTTCGTATTTATTTATTATCTTTTCTATATTAAAATCATTAATTAATGCTAACGATATGTTAGTAAATTGTTGTTGTTGTTGTTGATGTATCTTGTTATAATAATAACAATAATGCATTAATTAATTATATGCAAACAATAACAGATCAATATTCATTTAAATTCATTTAAACAAATAATGACTAAATGATTTAAGTACACAACAATTATATTTATTTAATATTGAAAAAAATAAAATAATTGAAGAGATGTTGAAAAAAGTGATGTAAATTTATTTCTCTGGTAACGAAAAAATGCTGCACAGTGTTACAGCTTTTTAGGAAACAATTGTGCAATTTTGAAACTACTGCATATTTTTTTTTAAAGAAATTTCATATGAATATTCTTGTTGTATTTTTCAATTGATTCTGAAAGAGCACAAATTCTTGGTAGCTCTGGATAATGGGATGGTGGTCTTAAAGTAAAGCGCCTTGTATGTTAAAATTTGTTCTAGTTCAACACTAATTCAAGTCCATTTCAAGAACTGAACTAGAACTAAAAGAGAACTGAACTAGAAGTCAACTAGAACTGAACTAGAAGTCAACTAGAACTGAACTAGAACTAAATTAAAACCGAACTAGAACTGTCTTTATTGCCCTCCTTGTGTAATGTATCATTTTAATTTTTATTTATTTATTTATTAAAGTGTAATAAGTTAAAAGTTATTATTTGTTTTTTAACACAAATTAAAACAACTACTTTATTAATTTATTATTTTAGGTTCTTTTCTATTAAAACAAAAAAAAAACTGAAAATAATAAAAAAAACCATAAAAAGGATGAATGGATCTTTTACCATTAACCTCATAAAACCTCACACTCATATAACTATTACAACAAACTGTAAATATTTTTAACCAATTTTTATATGTGTTTACAGTTTATGATGCCCCAGAGTTTTATTCATTTCTTTCTCTTGAAGAGAGAAAAGGAGAAAACAACAACTTTTGAAACTAAAACAAAACAGGAAATACTGCATACATAGATATTTTTTCATGAAACAAAATTAAATAAATATGTGTGTGTGTGTATGTATAAATACAATATACATATATGTATATGTGTATATGTATATGTATATGTATATGTATATGTATATGTATATGTATATGTATATGTATATGTATATGTATATGTATATGTATATATATTTATCTATATGTATGCTTGTATTTATATCTATGTGTCTGTGTGAATGTGTAAAGTTTGAACAAAAAAAAGGTTAAAACCATAAAAATATAAACTTGTTTTTTTATTTATTTCACTACCTTCTGGTGCTTCTATTATGTGGTCTGATGTGATATCAAATAATAAATATGAAACAAAACAAAATCAGTAGCCTTATAAAACTATTACCGTCACAACTACTACTATAACAATAAATAAATATGAACACACACACACATACTATCAAGCACATTACAGAGATGAGTACAAAATTTAGAAAAAATTTTATAAAAATTGTTGCAAAAGTTTATTATTTTTTTTGTTTGTTTATATATTTTGTTCTTTAAAAGCTTTTTTTTCGAATATTAAAGCTTAAAAATTATTAAAGCTTTACTAAGTTTCTATTATGTTTATATTATAACTGTCTTTTAAATACATATTCTTTTATGACCAACTATTTGATATTAAATTTTCTTTCTCTAAACTTAAAGTTCTGAAATTGAGAAAGCTCTCTAAAGTTACTATAGTTATTGAAAGACCAAAAACTATAAAGTTATGAAAAGTTAGTTCTTCAAACTTTTTATTTTAAGTTATTTTTTATTTAAATGTTTTTCTCCAAACCTTAAATTTTAAATACTTTGTTATAAATTTAAAGCTTTTTTTAAAATAAAGTTTGAAAATTATGAAAATCGTAAAAATACGGTTTTAGAAGGTTTCATTCATTATTAATATATTTCAAACGTTTTAATTTAAATTTTAAAATCATTAAAGTTCCAAAATGTTTTCTAATTTTTATGAAAAAAAGCTTGAAAAGCATAAAAGCTTTTTAACATTTCTTTAATTTATTTTAAAAGTGATTATTTGAAACTTTAAAATTTAAAGAAAAAATTATGTTTGATTTTGAAAGTATATTTAATAAATAAATTTAAACTTAAAGTTTGAAATCTGCAAAAGCTTTTTCAAATAAAAAATACTTAGAAATATCTAAAGTTATAAGCTTTTTCTAAACTAAAAGCTTAAAAAATATTTTAGATTTATAGAAATTTTTTCATCTTTTATAAATGTTTGATCTTGATGCTTAAAAATTAAAAAGATATTTACGCTAAAACAAGACTATATTAGAGATTTGTATTTCGTTTAGACTACAAAATATATTCTCAACACTAGATTATTGTTTACACTGTAATTTAGTCCAAAAACGTAACTATGGCAATACAATCCAGTCTAAAAACCAGACTATTTCAAAGACTATAATCTGGTCTATATAAAAGAAAAATAATATCTAGTCTATATAAAGGCTATAATATTGTCTATATTGTAGACTATAAATAGACAACGATCTAGTTAAGATCTAGACTATAATCTTGTTTAAAGGAAAAGTTGTTGGTGTAATTCTAAAGACTAGACTACAAAATAGGGTATAGACTATAATCTAAAGAGTAGATTGTAGTATAGACTAAATGCTTAACTATAATTTCTGAAGTCTTGACTACAATTCAGTGTAAAGAACACAATTTAATATGGTGTAAATATTAGACCACAATCTAGTTTAAATATTGAGAGAAAAATATAGGAAGACTAAAATTGAAACACTAGAATATATTCTTTAGACTAGACTACATTCCAGCCTAAAGCTTAGACTACATTATAGTCTATAGACTAGTTCATATATTTGTCTAAAACGAAGCCTTTATTTTATTCTTAAGCCTAGACTATATTACAGTCTAAAGAACTACATTCCAGCCTAATTTAAAGACTAGACTTTATTACATAATAATTAAGTTTATGGAAAAATTTAGTATGAAAATAGACAATAAAATGAGGTAGACTACAGCTAGACTTTAATTATGTTTAAAGTTAAGAATTTTATCTTGTCTAAAAGATTGACGATAATCTAGTCCAAATCTCTTTTAAAGACTAGACTATAACCTATTTTAAAGCCTAGACATTTTAGCCAAGTCTAAAGACTAGACTATTTTAGTCTAGTCTAAAAACTAGACTATTTTAGTCTAAAGACTAGACTATTTTAGTCTAAAGACTAAACTATTTTAGTCTAAAGACTAGACTATTTTAGTCTAGTCTAAAGACTAGACTATTTTAGTCGAGTCTAAAGACTAGACTATTTTAGTCGAGTCTAAAGACTAGACTATTTTAGTCGAGTCTAAAGACTAGACTATTTTAGTCGAGTCTAAAGACTAGACTATTTTAGTCGAGTCTAAAGACTAGACTACTTTAGTCGAGTCTAAAGACTAGACTATTTTAGTCGAGTCTAAAGACTAGACTATTTTAGTCGAGTCTAAAGACTAGACTATTTTAGTCGAGTCTAAAGACTAGACTATTTTAGTCGAGTCTAAAGACTAGACTATTTTAGTCGAGTCTAAAGACTAGACTATTTTAGTCGAGTCTAAAGACTAGACTATTTTAGTCGAGTCTAAAGACTAGACTATTTTAGTCGAGTCTAAAGACTAGACTATTTTAGTCGAGTCTAAAGACTAGACTTTTTTAGTCGAGTCTAAAGACTAGACTATTTTAGTCGAGTCTAAAGACTAGACTATTTTAGTCGAGTCTAAAGACTAGACTATTTTAGTCGAGTCTAAAGACTAGACTACTTTAGTCGAGTCTAAAGACTAGACTATTTTAGTCGAGTCTAAAGACTAGACTATTTTAGTCGAGTCTAAAGACTAGACTATTTTAGTCGAGTCTAAAGACTAGACTATTTTAGTCGAGTCTAAAGACTAGACTATTTTAGTCGAGTCTAAAGACTAGACTATTTTAGTCGAGTCTAAAGACTAGACTATTTTAGTCGAGTCTAAAGACTAGACTTTTTTAGTCGAGTCTAAAGACTAGACTATTTTAGTCGAGTCTAAAGACTAGACTATTTTAGTCGAGTCTAAAGACTAGACTATTTTAGTCAAGTCTAAAGACTAGACTATTTTAGTCGAGTCTAAAGACTAGACTATTTTAGTCAAGTCTAAAGACTAGACTATTTTAGTCGAGTCTAAAGACTAGACTATTTTAGTCTAGTCTAAAGACTAGACTATTTTAGTCTAGTCTAAAGACTAGACTATTTTAGTCTAGTCTAAAGACTAGACTATTTTAGTCTAGTCTAAAGACTAGACTATTTTAGTCTAGTCTAAAGACTAGACTATTTTAGGCTAGTCTAAAGACTAGACTATTTTAGGCTAGTCTAAAGACTAGACTATTTTAGGCTAGTCTAAAGACTAGACTATTTTAGTCTAGTCTAAAGACTAGACTATTTTAGTCTAGTCTAAAGACTAGACTATTTTAGTCTAGTCTAAAGACTAGACTATTTTAGTCTAGTCTAAAGACTAGACTATTTTAGTCTAGTCTAAAGACTAGACTATTTTAGTCCATTCTAGTTAAAAGTTCATAATAAAGACTAGACTAAAATCTAGTATAATGACTAGAATATGATATAGTCTAAACTTGGCTCTAGTCTGAATATTAAACTGTAATCTAGTCTTTATTCTAGTTTAATCTAGTTTAAAGAATATACTATAATCTTGTCTAAAGACTAGAATAATATATGGTTTAAAGACATGACAATCACCTAGTTTAAGGAGAAGACTAAAATCTAGTCTAAAGATAATACCATATACTAGTCTAAAGTTAGACTTTAATCTGATCTAAAGTATTGAATATAAACGAGTCCAAAGACTAAACTATACTCTAGGAGAACCATCATCTAGTTTAGAGGCAAGAATGAAATTTAGACTTTAATACAGTCTAAAGACGTGATTTAAATTTAGCATTTTTCGTAAAAGTTTTTATAATAAATATTTAATATTTTTTATTATTTTAAATTTTAACTTTAATCTCATCTTAAGGATTAACAGTGATCTAGTCTAAATCTGGTATAAAGACTAGACTATAACTAGACATTCAAGTTTAGTCTAAAGACTAGAGTTTTTTTAATCTAAAGATTAGACTTTTTTAGTTAAGTTTTGTAAAATGACTATAATAAATACTGCACTTTCATCTAGTCTAAAAGATAAACTATAATCTGGTCTAAATTCTCGTACAAATTGAAATCTTTATTAAAAAATTAATTAATTCAATTATATTTCTCATAAAAAATTGTTTATAATTACTTCGCTCATATTTGTAAAATTTAAACAAATATTTATTTAATATTAATTTTAACTATAAATAATTAACTTTAACTTTGTTTTTTATTATTTTTATTATTTATTTCTTTTATTTCACCAATATTTGTATTGATAAACAGTTTAATTAAATGCATTAAATATTAATAAAATAGATTTGGTCACAAATTATTGATAAAATGAGTACAAAAAAGTCTCTCGTTATAAAATAAGTTTTTTGTTTCTATTAATTATTTAAATTTCTGTAATGTGGTGATAAACATTTATGGCAACAAATTGATGAAAAAAAGTTTTTATTTTATAAAAAAGTTGAATTTTAATAAAAAAAAACATTTAATTAATTTGTTAAACTATAAATTATATTTAAGTGTTTTTCAAATAGATAATTGATTTTTAATAAAAATTATATTTAAATATTAATTTTAAATAGATTTATCAAACACATTGAACTTTCGGAAAAAGAGCTTTAAAAAGGCAGAACATTTTTATACCCCTTCACTACCGTAAGTGGTGAAAAGTGTATATTAACATAGCGTGAGTAACGCTAAGATGGAATCATTTCAGACTTCATAATGTATATATATTCCTGCATCAAATCAAAATCTGAGTTGATTTAGCTAGTGTCCATCTGTCTGATTGTTTTTCTGTCTTCCTGACCACTTATCTGTCTGCCATTGGCACATTCACGTTCATAATAACTGACAGAGCTCAATGAAATTTAGCCCAAGTATACGTTACAGTTCTGAGAAATTTCCTATTTAAAACCAGCAAAATCGTTTTAGTACATTAAAAGATATAGACCGATATCTGAGGCAACCTATAAGTTCGAGTGAAAAACTTTAGTAAAATTGTCATTTATAAATCGACGAATTACAATGACATCTTGCAATAATATTAATCTATATATACATAATTATTATTCGAAAACTTATTATCATCGGTTCAGTTGAAAAAATATACCGAAAAATATAAGTAATTTTATGCCCCATTAATTGTTCCTGTGTTATATTTAAGAAATACTTGTATATATTCTATACGTTTGTGAGTGTATGTGCGAGTGTGTATGTACTTCAAAAAATAAAAAAAAGACAACTTTAGGATAAAATAATGGAAATTTCGCTAACAGAACAATAATTTTAATTAACGTTCTCTCTGTTAGGAAAAAATAGTTTTTTTTCCTCTCTTATCACTTCAACGCAACACATCAGTTGATGAAATGAACCGGAGCTGTTTTTTTTTTCGTGTAACGTCAATGTAAACACATAAATCCGTATGCAAAATCCTATAAATCTGTGTGTGGCTGTAGCATGTAAAGTAACGGTTTTCACCCAAAAATATGCAACAAAAAGTTGCATATAAAAAATAATGGCAAAAGAGTTATAAAATATTATTTAACTATAAAATAATGTTGTGAATATAATTCTGGTCAAAATATGAAAAAATGCAGTAGTAAGACTAGACTATAATCCAGTCTTGACTACAAACTATCCTAATGACTAGACAATAAATTAGTCTATTCTAAAATCTATTATCTAGACTAGAAACTTGATCTAGACCTAAAGACTAGAATACAATTTTGTCTAAGTATTGGACTATAATCTAGTATAAAGACCAGACTACAAACTATTCTAAAGATAAGACAATAAATTAATATAACCTAAAGACTAAACTATAATCTAGACTCGTTCAAAGACGTTTAAAGACTAGACTAAAATCTAGTATAATGATTACACTATAATCTAGTCTAATTTTAATTTAGCCTAAAAACTTGACCATAATCCAGTTTAAAGACAACACTACAATTTTCTCTAAGGATTGTACTACAATCTAGTATAAAGACTGGACTATAAACTATTCTAAAGAATAGTACTATGATCTAGTCTAAAATGTAGACTATAAACTAGTCTAAAGACTACCAAACATTAACTAAATGCAATATAATCGTAAAACTATAATATAATTTACATTCTAAACTTTATGCTAAAATGTCTTTAGACTAGATTACAGTAAATTCAGACTAGATTATAGTCTAGACTTTAGACCAGGTACTCGAACAGATTTAAAATTTATCACACTTTTGGACACTTTTTTGTGCTTTCTAATTCTCTTTTTATAAGAATTGTGTGAATTTGCCTCTTTTGGTACAAATAACTGAGTCTGAGCTACAAACTGAACTATAATTTGAACTAAATCTGATTTAAAAGCTGTACTATAATGTGAGCTAAAGTAATATTTTTGATCGGAACTATACGCTAACCTATAATTCTGACTGTAGTCTGAACTATAATCTATAGTCTGAACGATAGTTTGTTCTATAGTTTGAACTTTATTCTGAATTATAGTTTGGAATGCCGTGTTTATAACTATAATTCTAGACTAGATTTAACCATGATCTGAATAGTTGTCTGACTATAAACTATTCTATAGTCTAATCGACAGTTTCCACCAAATGTTTCTTAGAGTTTTAAATATTTCAAAATTTTGCTCAAACTTTACAATTTCCTCATAAAAAAATCTTGAACGATGAATATATTTTTAGCAGTATTTTATTGCAATTCGCCTTAAGACAAAATGAAATTTTGCTCGAAAAAATGACAATTTTTTTTTCTTCATATTTTAACAACAGTAATTTTAAGAATTAGAAAAAGAATAGAATAAAATATGAAACAAGAAGAAGTAAATAGAATACAAGACTAAAAAAAAAAACGACAGCAATTTAACAACTTTTTTCACTTTTTAAAAATTTCCATTTGCTATTTTCAGTAGCAAAAATTTTAGCCCATGAAATTTATGCAAAACATTTATTCAAATAATAAAACATGTAAGAATGCTAATAATCGGATATGCCGAATCCTCAATATCCTTCAGCACAAATGCATGTGAAGTGAATACGTTATGTTTCGTACATACACTTTCAATCATTCGCTTACAAATATTTATTATTAATTTGTCGATTTATAATAGACAATTTTACTAAAGTTGATTGCTTTAATTTGGAGGTTACCCCCCAATATCGGTCTATATGCTATAAGATACTGAACCGATTTTACCGGTTTTAAATAGAAAACTTCTCAGGACTATAAAAAATTCTCAGGCCAAATTTCATTGCGCTCTGTCAATTATTGATGACGTGAGAGTGTCAACAAGACAGACGGCCACACAGACAGATATTCAGATAGACGAAGGACGGACAGACGGATTGTTGGACTTTGTTTTTTATTTGATGCAAGAATATTCATTATGGGGTCTGAGATTGAATCATTCTTAGCGTTACACACGGAATGACAAAGTCAATATGCCCTCTTCACAACTTGTATTGGTGTAGGGTATACAAATTCAAATAATATTTATTCTGAAAGTTGTAATGAAAAACGTGTGCTAAGTCAGTCTCACTGTTTATAATGTAACATGAAGTCTGAGCTACAATCTGAACTTCAATCTGAATTTAAATCTGAACTATAATGTGAGCTAAATAATCGGATCTATTGACAGATCTACAATCTTGTCTATAATTCGAACTATATTCTGGATTATAATCTAAACTATAGTTTGTTCTATTGTTTGGACTTTAGTCAGAACACATCTTGCACATCCGGTAGACATATATGGGAGGTACATGTGCCAAATTTCACAAAATTGCGACTTGTAGAGTATTCAAAACGTTACATGGACAGCCAGCAAGGCGGACGGACAGACGGACGGACATTTTTACATCGACTCAGAAAATGATTCTGAGTCGAACGGTATACTTAAAGGTGGGTGTAACGCCATTACACCAACCACCCTACGTTGGTGTAGGGTATAAAAACTATAATTTCAAAATGATAATTTTGATATTGAAATGGAATAGTTTTTCCTGTTTTTCAATCCCATAACATATTGATATGATTTTTTTGTTGTTTGCAACATTTTTTAATGTTTTTTGCTGCTGCTGCCAGCAATTTTATTCCAAATGCCGTTAGCATTATTTTTTCTACCTGATTCAAGTCGTTTTATTCTCATATTAGCCTGATGATGGTTGCGAAGCTGAGTAAAGAGATTTTCAAATTCTATACTCAACATGAAATCGTTTAACGGAATTCCCCCTCCCCTTCCCCTACTTTCATTCCACTGCTTTTTATTTTACTCAAAATATGTCTGCCTGAATGGATTTTCTACAGTTAAAGTTGTTTTTTTTTTCTGTTTGAAGTATGAAAAATTATGATTGGCCTTGTAGTTTAAGTTATTTTACTAAAATTAAAATTTATTCTTTATTTTGTGCAAAAGGAAACTAGAAGAACACTCAAGAGGAATAATGATGGCATGAGGAAAGCAGAAATTGCTTCAAGGCAAATAAGCGCCAGAATATTCTGGTGATAAAATATTAATGAGTTTAAAAGAGGAACAGCAGCAGGAGGTAGAGGGATGAGATGGGATGGCAGGGAGGATTATAATAATTTGTAATAGAAATTTGAATAAACAAATGAAAAGAAATAAAATTAGAAATTGAAGAAAATTATTTTTTATTTTTAATTTTTTTTTAATCAAAATTCTGCTTTTTCCACAAAAACAGAAAATTTTATTTTCTTGAAATTTTTTATTAAATTTAATTTTCAAATTTTTTCTTTTATTTTCAGGTAAAAATGGTTTCTTTGATTTTAACTGATTTCTTTGCAGGGATGTGAAATCGATATATAAGAGATTTTTTTAAATTGGTGAGATTGAAACAAAATCAAGTTTTTTTTAAATAAAATTTTACGAAATACAAATTTTGATTTTTTGATAAAAATTGTAAAAAAAATCGATAATAAAAAAATATTTTAAAGAAAATTTTTCGGTAATTTTTAAAAAGTTTCTTTTTGAGCAAAATTTTTAATTATTTTAAAAAATTTTCTGTAAAAAAATTATGGATAATAATTTAAAAAAAATTAAAAGAAATTGTTTTAATTATTTGTAGAATAAGAGAAAATTTTTCAATAATTTATTATTAAAATTATTTTTTATAATTTAAAAAAAATTTTCATTAAGACAAAAATTTTCAAATTTTTTTAAATTTTTTTTTTTATAAAAAAATTCTTTAAGAGAAATTTTTTCTTTAGAAAAAAATTTTTAATGAAACATTTTTGATAATTCTTAAAAACGTTCTTTATTTATTATTATTATTATTATTATTATTTTTTTTTTTTTTTTTTTTTGATAATTTTTAAAAATTTTTCGTTTAGAGAAAATGTTTCAAAAATTAAAAAAAAAATAGATTTTTTTTAATTATATTTTTTATTCACGAAAAATCTTCTCTATTAACAAAAAAACTTTTGTTAGAGAAAATTTTTCGCTTATTTAAAAAAATTTTTTTAAAGAAAACTTTATTTCTGTTAAGCAAAATTTTCGTTCATTTGAAAGGATTTTTCTTTGATAGAAATTTCTTAAAAATGTTTCGAAAATTTTTAAAATTTTCTTTAAGAGAAAATTGTTTAAAGAAATGTTTAAATTTTCTTTTAAAAATTTATTGAAATAATTTTAAATAAATTTTCTTTTAGAGAAAATGTTACGCTAATTTTAAAATATTTTCTTTTCAAGAAATTTTCTTTAAGAGAAAATTTTGCGTTAAATTAAAGAATAGATTTTATGAAAATGTTTCCATAATTTAAAAAAAAATTATTAAAATTTTAGCATAAAGTTAAAATTTATTTGTTATTATATTTTACAATTATAATTATAATTATAATTTTATAATTTTTAAATCTGAATTTGAATCCAATGTCTGAAATATATTTTTAAATCTAAATTTGATTTAAAATTCGAAATTTTATGTAAAAATCAAAATTCTATTAAAAATTCTGTATTTTATACAAAAATTTAAATAAAAATATTCTAAAAATTGTTGTAAAATCTAAATTCGATTTCAAAATCTAAAATTAATTTTAAAATCCAAATTTTATTATTTTTGAATTTATTTCCAAAATCATTCTTAATTTTGATTTTTTAAATCTAATTTTTTTATAAAATAAGAATTTTATTTAAGAATCCAAATTTTTTTTTTCCTAAAAGCAAAATTTGGATTTTGGTTTGTTTTTAGTAAAAAATAAAAAAATTTCATTCTTTAAATGTTTAAAATTTATTACAAATATTTTTTACTGTTTTTTTGTTTTAATATTTTCATTTAAATAAATTCAAAACAATTTTATTTTAATTAATATTTTCCATTAACAATAATAATTATCATACGCCTCCTGACCTCTCGTTGTGAAAAACAACAAAAATTTTTTGGAAAACTTTGCTAAAATCCAAGAAATAATTTTCATAAGACTTTAATAAATATTTAAATAAAAATATTTTAGCTTAAGATGTTGTTGTTATACCCTATACCACCGTAGGTGTTTGGGGTATTATGTGTTTTTGCTGAAGTTTGTAACATAAAGAGAAAAATGGCGTTACACCCACGTTTAAGTATACCGTTCGACTTAGTATCACTTTCAGAGTCGATTTAACGATAACCGCCCGTCCATCTGTCTGTCGTTCATTCGGCTGGCTGTCCATGTTAACGTTTTGAATAGTCTAAAGGTCGCATTTTTTTCCTTTAAAGTGGTTTTAAGGTCATAGAAGTTCTAAATTCTAAGCGACAAACCCCCAAATATCACTTTCAAGGGCAAAGATCTCACATATAAGTAGCGCAATAATAATTATTGAAATTAAGATAAATATAAGTAAAAATAGATTTGCAAAATTATACGATGGTCGGTTAATAATTTTTCTATCTAATAAAATTAACATTAATTAATCTAAGTAACACAATAATTTACTTCACACTTAAGTAAAAAGTAAAAATAGATTTGCAAAAATTATACGAGGGTCGGTTAATAATTTCTTGTAGCACCATTAAAACCACCCCAAACCGAAAAAATGCATTTTAAAACGCATAAAATCAACATAAATCTAAGTAGAACAATAATGTTATACACACTTAAGAATAAATCAGAAAATCGAATTATACGAGGGTCGTTCATAAATTGTTCATAATTTCTATTTTTAACCGACGGTGTGGTGTAGGGTGTTAGATCGTCAGGCTTAACAAACTAAACATTCTTACTTGTTTATTTATTTGACTCATTTTTTATACCCTACACCACCAGAAGTGGTAAAGAGGGTATATTAAATTTATTGTTGCGTATGTAATGCTAAGATGGAATTATCTCAGACCCCATCATTTATATATTCTTGCATCAAATCAAAATCTGAGACGAATTAGCTATGTCCGTCTGTCTTTCCATCTGTCTGTCTGTATGGCCGTCTGTCTGTTCGTCTGTCTTTCTGTCTGTTGTCGGCATACTCAGATCCAACAAAATTACACAGCTCAATGAAAATTGGCCTAAGCATTTGTTATGGTCCTGAAAAGTTTTCTATTTAAAACCAGCAAAATCGGTTCAGAATGTTAAGAGATATAGACTGATATCTAAGATAACCCCTAAATTAAAAAAATTCTTTCATATGATGTATGCATTTGTTAGTGTGTATGTGCGTACAATGTACATGTACGAGACATAATGTATTTATAACTTTGTCTTTTGTAGTGAGAGGGTATTGAAGATTCATCATAGCCGAATATAGCATTCTTACTCGTTTATTTATTCGAATCACTTTTTTTCCTATGTTTGCCTTCAAACATTTTCAACATACACACCAACACACAAACACACACACATACATCGTATAAAATTAAAATTTATGCTTGACATACAAAAATTCTTTTTCTCTCATTCTGTCTCTCGTCGTCTATTTTGTATTTTGTGGTGTCAGTGTTTATGGCAATAATTACTTGTTAATTAATGATATTAAGACAGAAAGAACAAGAAAAGAGGAAAAACAGAAAGAGAGAGAGAGAGAAAAGTATGAGTAGAATAAGCGTCTGTTTGTCTAAATGGCTGTTGGCTTTAGTTTAGTCGTTTAGTTTTTATGAAGGATAAACATGTGTGTTTGTATGAGTGTGTGTTTGTGATTGAATGTGTATGTGTGTGTGTATGTGTCATTATGTTTTGGGGTGCTGTTGCCGTAATTGTCATACAAATATTGTTGACTTTTTGTTATAACAAGTACCTCTAAAGTGAGCCAAAACAAGCACTTATAGATAAATTATAATAATAACAGCAACAACAACTACAACAACAAAATCTATAAAATATATAAGTATTAACTACAACTACAAAAAAAGACTAAATAGAAAATTTGAAAAAAAAAAAAAATATAAGGGCAAATGTTAACATATAAAACGAGGTTGGAAATTAAAGTTCTTTTCAAAACATTTAATTTTTAAATTTCATTTTTTCATTTTTTCATGCGTCCAAAATTTTGAATCCTTCTGATTTCTTTAAAGTATCATTATTTTGTTTCTCCATTTAAAAGCATAATTTAGTTTAAGTACAATTGTAAATGTGTGTATCTCACAATTATACCCTCGAGTACCCAAACACGCAAACACACACATACATACATACATACATACATACATACATACATACATACATACAAACTATCTTTACTTTTCTCTTGTTCAAGTGTTGATGTGTAAAATATGCTGAATATTTGTTCAAGACATTTTTATTTTTTCTTCTTATTTTACTGTTATTCAACATGGAGTCTAATACAAACACTAAAAGAGTGTGAATATGTGAGGGCAATAATAGCAGGTCCTTAAATTGTGAAAGCATATTTAACAGTTATCTTGGTAACATTTATGTAATAGAGAGAAGGAGAGATAATAATTTGAAATTTATCTGTGGCAATGAAATGGATATCAACTTGAGATACTTTTTTTTTAGTAACGCAAAAGTTTAAGAGATACTTTTTTTGGCTACGAAAAATATTCAGATTTTAAAGTGCAATCAACATTTGAATTCTAATTTAGTTCTTGTTCAGTTCTAGTTTAGTTCTTGTTCAGTTCTATTTTAGTTCTTGTTCAGTTCTAGTTCAGTTCTAGTTCATTTCTAGTTTAGTTCTTGTTCAGTTTTAGTTCAGTTCTAGTTCAGTTCTAGTTAATTTCTAGTTCATTTCTAGTTCAGTTCTAGTTTAGTTCTTATTTAGTTCTAGTTTAGTTCTTATTTAGTTCTAGTTTAGTTCTTGTTCAGTTCTAGTTCAGTTCTACTTCAGTTCTAGTTAAGTTCTAGTTCAGTTCTAGTTCATTTCTAGTTCATTTCTAGTTCAGTTCTAGTTTAGTTCTTGTTCAGTTCTAGTTTAGTTCTTGTTCAGTTCTAGTTCAGTTCTACTTCAGTTCTAGTTCAGTTCTAGTTTAGTTCTTGTTCAGTTCTAGTTCAGTTCTAGTTCATTTCTAGTTCAGTTCTAGTTCAGTTCTAGTTCAGTTCTAGTTCAGTTCTAGTTCAGTTCTAGTTCAGTTCTAGTTTAGTTCTAGTTCAAATTTTAGTTAAGAATCCAGTTCAGATTCTAGTTCGGATTCCAATTCAGGTTTAAGTTCAGATTCTAGTTCTGATTTTAATTCAGATTTTATAGTTCAGTTCTAATTTAGTTCTTATCCAGTTCAAGTCCAGTTATGGTTCAGTTCTAGTTTTTAGTCCAGTTTAAGTTTAGACTCTAGTTTAGCTTTTTAGATTGGAATTTAATTTAGTTCAGATTGTTGCTTAAAGTTTCTAATTCAGCTCCAGATAAATTTGTAAATTTTTTAGTTCAGTTTTTAACCAGTACTGACTCAGTTCTAGACCAGTTATAGTTTGGATTCTAGATTTAGTTTTATTTCTAGTCCAGAATTTAGTTCATTTTCAAGTTCTGATTTTAGTTCAAATTCTAGTTCAGATTTATTTCATTTCTAGTTCAGTTTTAGATTCTAGTTTAGTTCTTATCCTCCTCTGATTCAGTTCTAGTCCAGTTCAAGTTTAAATTCTAAGTCAGACTCTAGCACAGAATTCACTTCTAATTTTGGTCCAAAAATTTTGTTTAGATTCCTTTTCGGATTCTTATTGAGATTTTATTTCAGATTGTAGTTCAGATTCTAATTCAGTAACGAAACTAAGAAATTAAATTATACATTCTTATGATTTATTCCGATTTTTATCAGGAGTATGTCCTTTTATTTAATTCTTTTAATTCTTTTTTTAATAAAAGTTCGCAGTGTAGACATTTTGGAGACAAGATAATGTGATACATTTAACGAAAAGAAAGTAAATAATGGAATTAAATCTTTATGTTCTTTTGGCTTCTCTTTTACGAATATTGAATTAATTGGACAACTGTTTTTTTGTTGTTTCTTTTGTTGCTTCCATTTCAATGACCTTGAATTCATTATCTTTTATCTTTAAGCAAAACTAAATTTTCTTCTTATTTTAACTGGCAGCCTTCAGCGATTTCTATTAGCAGTTTTCCTTTATTCATATACGTATTATCGTTATATTCTCTCTCTCTCTCTCTCTCTCTCACACTTGTTTATCAATTTATTTAAGGAAAGAACTACAATTTTCATTATCATTTTCTGATAGCAAACAAGAATGAGAATTAAATTCAATTATTGGTTTTGCTTTAATTTAAATATTCTATTTAGTTAATCCAATGGACTTAAGCAACATAAGTCCATAAGACATGATAAATACATAAAATGTCTGTAACTGCAACTCTCTTCTCTCTCCCTCTCTTTCTCTGCTACTTCTAATGGACAACAAATGTTAAGTTGATTTCACCAAAACCAGAATAAATAATTTTCCCAAAAGTCAAGATAATTTATGAATTTGTGAAGAGAAAGAACGCTACTCTGACGTCAGAGAAGAATATTTGTGAATCCTTAAGCCACACAAGAGAGAACAGGAAGAAACAGAAGGATAAAATTGATTAAAAAACTTGAAAATTGAATATTAAAAATCCTTCAAACGCATTAATTTCAATATTTTAATTACAAAAAAAAAAAAAAATACAACAAAAACAAACTGAACGAGAATAATAAATTTCATTGTTCGTTCTTGTTGTCTTTCAAGGACAAAAATTATTGTCAATTAATGAGTAATTAAAGGAAGCTGTTTTTGTAATAAAATCAATTTTCTTTTATAAAATAAATTACCATAAGATTGAAGAGGAGAGGAAGAGAGAGAGACCAACATGACGTATACGCAATTTCATTATTAATAGAAATTAATTTACATAATCAAAAACACTCATACGCAACGGTGACATTAAGAAAATGTTGAAAATTCGAAAAATCATGAGATAGAAATTTTCTAATATTTAGTGCAAAAGTGTTTTAGATACCTACTGAAAGTCTTGATATAATTAATAAAAGATAATAAATTTATAACAGTATTAGACATTTTTCAATTTTATACATTTGTTAGTTTAGTTTAAGTTCAGTTGCAGCTCAGTTCCAGATTCAGTTCTTGATTAAATTATTAATTCAGTTCTTGATAAAGTTTTTGATTCTGTTCTTGATTAAAATTTTGATTTAGTACTTTATGCAATTCTAATTGCAGTTCAAGATTAAGTTCTTGAATCAGTTCTTAATTAAGTTCTTTATTCAGATCCTGACTCAATTATAGTTTAAATTCAAGCTTAATTCTTGATTTGGTTCTAATTTAGTTCTAATTAAATTCTAGTTCAGTTGTAACTGATTTTTAGTTCGGTTGAGTTTTACTGAATTTCTAGTTCAGGTTCTATATCAGTTGTAGTTTAATTAAGATTCTTATTCAGTTCTGGTTCATATTCTAGTTCAGATTCTGGCTCTTCTAGATTTTAGTTCGAATCGAGTTCGTATTTTAGTTCAGAATCTAGTTCTGGTTTCAGTTCAGATTCTATCCCTAATTTAAGTCCATATTCGATTTCGATTAAAGTTCAGACTCTAGTTTAGATTCTAGTTTGTATCCTGGTTCAGATTCTAGTCCTGATTCTCGTTCAGATTCTGATTTAAGTTTAGATTCTCGTGCAGATTCCTGTTTAGATTCTAATCATTCTAGATTCTCGATTCGGATTCTAATTGAGATTCCAGTCTTGATTCTTGCTCAGATTCAAGTCCTAATTCTATTTCTGATTTATATTCAGATTCTAGTTCAGATTTTTGTTTAGATTCTAGTTCAGATTTAAGTTCTGATTTAAATTCAGTTTCTAGATTGAGATTCTAATTGATATTTTAATTGAGTTTCCAGTATCGATTCTTGCTCAGATTTTAATTCAGGTGCTAGTTCAGATCCTTGTCTTGTTTTTAATTCCATTCTATTTCGTTTTTTATTCTAGTTCATTTCATTTCCAAAAAAAAAAAAAAAAAAAAAAAAAAAAAAAAAAAAAAACAAATTTCAATAAAAATTTTCCTTGAATAAATTTTGAATAAAATGAAATTGATGTTTTTATAACCCAAATTAAATACAAATTAAACTTGAGATAAGAAAAATAATAAAAATTCATAAAAATGAAAATAGTTTTTTTTGTTTTTGTCATTTGCTAAATTCACACTTGAATAGTTAAATTGATTGCTTTAGTCCTTGATAATTTTCCTTTTTTTCCGTTTTCATTGACTTAATGCTGATTCATCAATTTAAGCAAATAATCTAGAAAAAGGAGATATATTTAATTTATTAAGCTACAAGAGACGCAACATCAATTCAGATAACGAGATTGTGACCTTTTCCGGCAACAAATATCCTTAAATTACAGCTAAAACCTTCTGGAAAGTAACTTTAAATTATTTTCCTTAGAAATTTGAAATTAAATTCCTTGAATAGTGTTTTCAATATTCTGCTAATAATCTGTTTTAATATTTTCCCTATTTACAGTCTTTTAGCCTGAAAACTAAAGTTGTTTTTTGTTGTTTTCATATGAATTATTCCTTTTTTTAAGCATCAATTTTCGCTTAATCATTATTTTGATCATTATTCTCATCATCGTCTTTTATCGTTATCGTTGTCATATAAACAGTAAAATTTTCTCATAAAATCGTTGGAAAATAATAATAAAAAAGCACTAAAAAATCATAATCATCGTATCGGAAACATCAAGAGGAAAATAAATGATTAATGGCAAAAACTTTTGTTTACACATTTACGAAAACAAAACCAAAGAATAGAAGAAAATAAAAAAACTAAAATAAAATGGAAAATATACGAAAAACAGGAAAGTGACTTTAAATAATTTTCATTTTAATTATTTCTATTAAATTAAAATTTAAACATTTTTTATAAATCGAGAATTTATCGAAAATTCTCTATAAATTGAGAATTTATCGAAAATTCTCTATAAATTGAGAATTTATCGAAAATTATCTATAAATTGAGAATTTATCGAAAATTCTCTATAAATTGAGAATTTATCGAAAATTCTCTATAAATTGAGAATTTATCGAAAATTCTCTATAAATTGAGAATTTATCGAAAATTCTCTATAAATTGAGAATTTATCGAAAATTCTCTATAAATTGAGAATTTATCGAAAATTCTCTATAAATTGAGAATTTATCGAAAATTTTCTATAAATTGAGAATTTATCGAAAATTTTCTATAAATTGAGAATTTATCGAAAATTTTCTATAAACTGAGAATTTATCGAAAATTCTCTATAAATCGAGAATTTATCGAAAATTTTCTATAAATTGAGAAGTTATCGAAAATTTTCTATAAATTGAGAAGTTATCGAAAATTTTCCTTAAATTGAGAATTTATCGAAAATTGTCTATAAATTGAGAATTTATCGAAAATTGTCTATAAATTGAGAATTTATCGAAAATTGTCTATAAATTGAGAATTTATCGAAAATTTTCTATAAATTGAGAATTTATCGAAAATTTCTATAAATTGAGAATTTATCGAAAATTTTCTATAAATTGAGAATTTATCGAAAATTTTCTATAAATTGAGAATTTATCGAAAATTTTCTATAAATTGAGAATTTATCGAAAATTTTCTATAAATTGAGAATTTATCGAAAATTTTCTATAAATTGAGAATTTATCGAAAATTTTCTATAAATTGAGAATTTATCGAAAATTTTCTATAAATTGAGAATTTATCGAAAATTTTCTATAAATTGAGAATTTATCGAAAATTTTCTATAAATTGAGAATTTATCGAAAATTTTCTATAAATTGAGAATTTATCGAAAATTTTCTATAAATTGAGAATTTATCGAAAATTTTCTATAAATTGAGAATTTATCGAAAATTTTCTATAAATTGAGAATTTATCGAAAATTTTCTATAAATTGAGAATTTATCGAAAATTTTCTATAAATTGAGAATTTATCGAAAATTTTCTATAAATTGAGAATTTATCGAAAATTTTCTATAAATTGAGAATTTATCGAAAATTTTCTATAAATTGAGAATTTATCGAAAATTTTCTATAAATTGAGAATTTATCGAAAATTTTCTATAAATTGAGAATTTATCGAAAATTTTCTATAAATTGAGAATTTATCGAAAATTTTGCTCTCAATCGAGAATTTATCGATATTTTTCTTAAGATGAAATTTTAACTTTAATGTTAACTCACTTAAACTCAACTAGTTTTCAAGTTATTTTATGCTAATTTAATCCTTTTACCATGTAAATTACCTCATTTTTTGTGTTATACAAACACAATTAAATAGTTGTGCTGGCATTTCAAATTAAACTTCTTTCTCATTCTGAATATAATAATAAAAAAAGTAGTTCAAACAAACCGAAATAAAACTACAATTTATGCTCTTTTTTTCAAAACCTGCTCAGGCTTTTTTTTGGTAAAAAAACACGATTATCTTCTCCCCCTCATCAAACAAAATGGAAAAGTACAACAAAAATGTTCTTAATATTACAAAAACACACTAAGTAAACAGAGTAAAAAAGAGAAGAATTGAAAAAGAGTGAGGTGAGAGCAGGAAAAAAAGGAATAAAATTACAGTTACAAAAGAAAAAACTGTATTTTTTATTAACAAGTTAAAGGTTATTTTGAGCATTAAAAAAAGAGCAAAACGGTAGAAGATATTTTGAGTGTTTTTACTAGTAAAGGAGTGTGGGGGGGGTAAATGCAATTTCATTTTTTCTATAAGTCAATGTTAACAAATAAACAAAACACCAACCAACAAACATACACACACTATTTTAATATTTTTATAATTGGTGCAACACTTTGAAAACAAACGATGAGAAAAGTAGTGAAAGAGAGGAAAAGAGTTGGGCAAGTAATAGTGACAAGGGGGTGTTGGACAGAGAACTGTAAACTAAAATGCAAATAAATTGTCAAAATGAACAATGAAAGTAAAAAGAATATAAAAGAAACAAAAAAATAAATAAAATTTTAGAATAAAAAATGAAACTCAACAAAACTTAAAAGGAAAAACTGTTGTGATAAGTAAATAAAATAATAAATAAATGAGAAATAAAGAGAAAATAAAACAAAATTTTGTAAATATAAAAGTTTAGCAAGTTTTCATAATAAAAGAAAAATTACAAATAAAAATGTTTTATAAAAAAATTATAATAGAAAATAAAAAAGAAGAGGAAAATTAAAAAGAATAAATGATATTTTTTTTGTTTTTGTAATTTTCCATAAACAAACAAATATTTAATATTTATTCTAGATTATTTTTAGCCAGTTTTAGTTCAGTTCCAAATCAGTTCTAGTTCTAATCAAAGAAACACATTAAATAATAATTATTTTATTATTTTAATCCTTAAAAAAGCAATAACAACAACAACATGTTGCACTTGCAACAACAATAAAAAATCATTTTCCATTTTAAAATAAACTTCCGTTGCTGTTTTTATTTCCTTTAAATTTATTTCATTCCACAATAATTTCACTCTTTTTACTGTTCTTTCTATTAAAAACAAATAAAAGTTTAATTTAATAGTTTCCTATAAATTAAAAAGGAAACTTAAAAGGATCTATTAAAGAACAATTTTTTTTTTAGCAAAATATTGCATTTATAATGACTTTGCTGATGTTGCAAAAACACAACAAAGACTTAAAAAGGTGGCAACCGTGAAAATTTTTTTTGTTTCACTTTATGGCAAAAAACTTCCGCTGCTTTTGATGTTGCCTTCAACGTGGGAGAGAATAAAAAGTGAGAAAAAAAAAGAAATTAAGAAAAATTTTATTATGAGTTTTTCTTTAGTTTCATACATTTCTTTTTATTGAGAATCAAGAAGCAGAGAAGTCTATTGTTGGCAACTTCCTGTATATACAGGAAGTGGTGTTGAAAGCTGTCAAAAACAACTAAAAATTGAGAGGAAAATTATTTTAATTGAAATATAATTTGAAAATGCATTATATTGAGATGTTTTGCCTTCTTAAATACATATGAAATTTTCTTAAGTTAAAAAATGAATTTAATATTGAAGTTTTTTAAATTCACATTTGCATACATACAACTACTTATGTAAAATTTAAATACATACATATGCATGGAATGTATTTTTATTTAGTTGTTGTTTTTAAATTTAAAAAAAAACAATTCAAATGACAACTGGAGAATTGAAAATTCTAAGCTGAAATAATATTTTTAATGTAGTCAATTTTTATATTCTTAAAGAACTGCTGTTAGTTTTAGTTTTGTTTTTGTAATTTCCTTTTTTATTGCCATCAATTGTATATTATTGACATAACAGAACATTTGAGCTCTATCATAGAAGAAAGAAATAATATATATTTCTGTAACTAAACTGGAATTGAACTAGAATTGAACTAGAACTGAACTTAAATTGAACTAGAACTGAACTAAAATTGAACTAGAACTGAACTAGAACTGAAAAAGAACTAAAATAGAATTGAACTAAAAATGAACTAGAACTGAACTAGAGCTGAACTTAAATTGAACTAGAACTGAACTAAAATTGAACTAGAACTGAACTAGAACTGAAAAAGAACTAAAATAGAATTGAACTAAAAATGAACTAGAACTGAACTAGAGCTGAACTTAAATTGAACTAGAACTGAACTAAAATTGAACTAGAACTGAAAAAGAACTAAAATAGAATTGAACTAAAAATGAACTAGAACTGAACTAGAACTAAACTAGAACAGAAGTAGAAATGAACTAGAAATGTACTAGAACAGAAGTAGAAATGAACTAGAACTGAACTAGAACAGAATTAGAAATGAACTAGAACTAAACTAGAATTGAACTGATTCAAAAACTGAATCAGTTCTTGATTTAGTTGGAATTGAATCAAATACTGAATCAAGAATTAATTGAAATAGTGTCTGCATTGAAATAATAAGGGAATTTAACACGTTCTCAGATTTTTACACTAAAATTTCTTATCGACCGAAACTCATGAAATTTCTTCCATAAATATATTTCAATAAACATTACATTAATTGGCTTAATGTATGTTGATGTGGCGGATTTCAATAAACTTTTATTTAGAAAAATAAATCCTAAACTTTTACCACCCAACAACAAGAACAAGAAAGAAAAAACAAAAATTAAACATCAAACAATATTTCAATTATAAACCAAAAAACCATTTTCTTCATCCGTTCAAAGTAAAAAAAAGAAAAAAACATTTTAATTTAATGAAAATTCATTAGATCAACAAAATCAAATTAAATACAACAACAATAAAAGGAATAAAAACAATCGACATTAAATCTAAATTCACTCAATATATATCAAATAGAAGAAGAACAAAAGTTTTAAATTTTTTCCGCATGAATAAATTAAAAACTCGTTTTTTTAGAAATTAAAAAAAAAAAAAACGAAAAAAAGCCACATTGAAAAAAATTTATAAAAATTGTGGTAAATAACTCAAGGGCTAAAATAAAGAGTGAAAAAGGAAACAGGATGAAATATTCTATAAAAAAGAGGGGGCTAATTAGGTAAAAAATCATGAAAAGGGGAAATAAAGGGGACAACAAAAATATTTTGAATTATTTAAATAAAAAAGAGTAAAATGAAGGACATATGGAATTTAAAAAGCCCTACAATTCAATTAATGTTTATCGAAATTTTTCTCAAAATTGAAAATTTATCGACTTTTTTCTCTAAACTGAGAATTTATCAAACATTTTCTTTAAATTGAAAGATTTTCGAAAATAAATTGAGAAATTTCCAATAAATTGAGAAATTTTCGAAAATTTTAAAAAAATTGAGAAATTTTCGAAAATTTTCAATAAATTGAGAAATTTTCGAAAATTTTCAATAAATTGAGAAATTTTCGAAAATTTTCAATAAATTGAGAAATTTTCGAAAATTTTCAATAAATTGAGAAATTTTCGAAAATTTTAAAAAAATTGAGAAATTTTCGAAAATTTTCTATAAATTGAGTAATATTCGAAAATTTTCCATAAATTGAGAATTTATCGAAAATTTTCTATAAATTAAGATTTTGTTTAAAATTTTCACAAAATCACGAATTTTTCGAAATTTTTTTCTAAATGAATTTTAAAAATTTTCTCTAAATTTAGAATTTATCGAAAATGTTCTTTGAACTGAGAATTTATCGAATTTTTTTTTATAAATTCAGTTTTTTACATAAAATTACGAAAATCATAAAAATTTTATTTTTATTCTTTTTCACCTCAAGCGACATTAAAGGTCCTAACAAATAAATTAATTTTTTTTCTCTTTAAATCAGAAAGTCAAAAAAAAATATTAGCAGCAGCTTGATTTATAGAAGCAACAACAACAACTAAAATGTAACAAAATTTTAAACATTATGGCCATAATGGCAAATAGCCTTAATTGAATGAATGAACGTAGAACAACGACTAAAAATATTTTTGTTTGAGAATTTGTTGGCCTTTTAGCAACTTTTTACACACTCTTTACACTCTCATCCATGTAATTCTCATAAAAAATGTGCAACAAATACACGAACAACAAAAATCCTAGAAAATATTATTATTTCGCAATTGTTTAAAAATGAGGCTTAAGTACAACAACAACAAAAAAAAATAATAAAATAATAAAATTTGTTTTTCTATTTTGGGCAAAATATAGAAAAAAGAACGAAAAATAATTCCGTGAGTTTATGGCTTTTAAAGAACTAAAGTGGATTTTTTTTCGACTGCGCTTGAGTTTGTGTTAATTTAAAAACAACTGCCACGAGCATTTCATGGCCTTAAACTTTTTTATAGCGTTTTATGAAGAAAACAATAACAGCAAAAAATATTAATAATAACGAAAATAGCAACGAGAACATAAGGCGAAAATGGAAATTTTGTATCCATAGTTTTTTTTCTGAAATTTTTTGTTTTTGGAAAATAATTATCCAGTAAACAAAAATTTCCTATAAATCGAGAATTTATCGAAAATTTCATATAAATCGAGAATTTATCGAAAATTTCATATAAATCGAGAATTTATCGAAAATTTCCTATAAATCGAGAATTTATCGAAAATTTCCTATTAATCGAGAATTTATCGAAATTTTCTGAAAATTTCCTATAAATCGAGAATTTATCGAAATTTTCTGAAAATTTCCTATAAATCGGGAATTTATCGAAATTTTCTGAAAATTTGCTATAAATCGAGTATTTATCGAAATTTTCTTAAAATTTCCTATAAATCGAGAATTTATCGAAATTTTCTGAAAATTTCCTATAAACCGAGAATTTAACGAAAATTTCTGAAAATTTTCTATAAATCGAGAATTTATCGAAAATTTCTGAAAATTTCCTATAAATCGAGAATTTATCGAAAATTTCCTATAAATCGAAAATTTATCCAAAATTTCTGAAAATTTCCTATAAATCGAGAATTTATTGAAAATTTCCTACAAATCGAGAATTTATTGAAAATTTCCTACAAATCGAGAATTTATCGAAAATTTTCTATAAATCGAGAATTTATCGAAATTTTCCGAAAATTTCCTATAATTCGAGAATTTATCGAAATTTCCCATAAATCAAGAATTTATCGCAAATTTTCAATAAATTTAAAATTTTTCAAAAATTGTCATGAAACTGGCTTTAGCTCCGGGCAGTTTAAAGGATTTGCCTCTCTTGGTAGAAATACATTATTGTTCTTCTACCACTTAAGGACATCCTGCCATTGTTTACCACAGTGACAGGATGTCAAGTCAGGTCAAAAATAAGTGAAAACACTTTAATGTAAACTCCAGTATTTATAGATCACGTTGGCTTCCTTTGCCATAACTGCATTTAGAGTCCTAAACTTCCTTAGAATCCTCCAAATTTCCTCGGGCATCAGCAACATAAAATTTTTGATCAGGAAGTTGCGAAAAAATCTGCCAAAACATATATACGTTTCTTCATTCATTAAACAGCAAAAAATTTTGTTGGAAAACAGTTATTGGCCTCTAGTAGTGCTCCCGTCATAAACTTTTTGAGCCTTGTAGTTCGAGCACTAAGCTAACCCGGGTTACTTTCGTACTGAATGTGTTTTGGAGCTCTTTAAAAAATGATTTCATTTTTTTACTTAAGAATAATCATGTGGACCACTTCTGATCTACCTGATACAGGTTTTATATCAACGAATAAGTTCTCCCTGGACTCTTTACCAACATTGTTAAGAGTTTGAGGACAGACTTTTGAAATCTTGGCCAACATTTTGTAGAACCAACATGGGTTTTGTTATATTTTTCGATCTCACTTCTTAAATAAAAATTTATCTAAAAATTTTCTCTTAATTAAAAATCTCCTCTTAATTAAGAATCGAATCGAAAATGTTCTTTAAATTAAGACTTCATCGATTTCTTTTAATTAATTATTTTTTTGCAAATTTTCTCTAAATTAAAAATTTATCAAAAATTTTGCTTTAAATTTTATTTTTATTATCTTTTTTAAAATCTCGAATTTATTGAAAATTTCCCTTGAAATTCATAATTCAATTTCTCTCTTTCACTAAAAAAATATAATTAAAGTCAATGTTAAATTTAAATAAACATAATGATTGTTAGTTAAACATTTCACACACACACACTCACACACATTGACCAATATTTATTTACTTATATTTAATAGTTTTTTTTTCTGTATTTAACTACCGTTATAATCATTATTCTCTTTGTTATGTGAATTTTTATATACAAAAAGAGCGAGAGGGACTAAAAAAAGAGAGAAAAAAGTAACAAACGGAAACAAAAGCCAATAAAAATAAATAAATATTACAGTTATTCAATAGGGACATGTGTTTATGTTTATATGATTAAATAAGTATGTGTGTAAAATGAGGGCAAAAGTTCTCTAACACACAGACACACATAATATTCTTTAACTTTTATATAAAAAAGTGAGAGAGAGTATGAAAATATTTATAAAAAGAAAAAAAAACACATTAAACTTGAGAAGATATAACATAATATTAAATGTTTATATAAGTAGAAATGTGTGTATATGTGTGTGTTTGTGTAAATAGATAAAATTCCTAACAAAGAAATTCTTCTAATAACAAAAGAAAAGTAATAATAATGGAACCTCCACTAACGATTATAAATAATCAGATGATAGATTTTTACCCAAACATTCGTTAATACTCTCACATGTGTACTTAAGGACTTTAATGGTAAACACGTGCAATCAAGTGTATAATTTGTTTACTTTTACAGTAATAAGGAGTGAGATTGCAGAATTCTTAGCACACATTTTTCATTAAAACGTTTTCACCCGATTATTATTTGATATTTCTCTGATCAAGTTTTCTTTGTTGCTGTTGACAGCATGGAGCCCCAAAGTTTTCCAAACATTGTCTTTGCTGTGTCAGTCCGAAACAGGTCCTGAGGTGACACCAGCCCATACAAGATGCAACTAAATTGTATTGACATGTGGTGCAAGCGGTTTTGACACACTGAGCAGAACCCTGGTTTGGGATTTCGAGTAGTAATGAGCAGTGTAGTACAGCCGGAGTGTTCTGTTCCGGAATTTGTTGAATGTTGAAGAAAAGTTTAGAATCCAAAAACAGTAAAAATTTTCCAAAAAAGTTCTTGGTGTGCAAACAATATTCAGTTGCGTCAAAAAAAGCAACGGATTTGTTGCAACGGGCTCTGTAAATATCGCGGAATGTTTCCAAACAAGGCTGCTTTTATTCATAAGACTTCATAATGTATCCACTAATTTTTTGGACCTAACTTGGCATCCTGTCTGTATGGCAAAAAAACCGCTTGAGTGATACAAGAACAATAATATCGTGCTTGTGCCGAAAAAGGCAAATCCTTCAAATTGCATGGACCTAAGGCCAGTGGAAAGATATTGGACTTTTTTTAAAAGAAAATTGAAGAGCATCAAAAGTGTTGTAGATTTTTAACGAAGATGGACTATTTGTTCGAGCAAAGTAACAGTAATCTGTATCAAAGAAAAAAAAATCTGAGTTTGGAGAAACTCCGTGCAAAATCGTTATTTTCAAATGATCTTAATGTTGAATCTTCATTTGCGAAGATTAAGAAAATAAAACTCTTTTTTTCGTTTAAAGTTTTTTTCTTTATTTTTTCGGTTTTGCTCTGACTGTATGTTATAAGCATACAAACATCCCTTTTTTCAGCTAAATAAATGACAATTTTGTCTGCTACACACGCCTTCAAAATAATTTGTGCAAATAAGCCATTTTTAAGTTCATTTTTGGGATTCAAGATTTTTTAATTTTTATCTTTTTATATATTTTTTTAGAACTTAAATGTTTTCGAAGAGCGATAAAAAACAAAACTTATTTTTAATTAAAATTAAATTTTTCTAAAAGATTCGATCTTATGAAGAGTACAAAAAAAGTCGCAACATGTACCTTGAAAAAATGAAAACTGAAAGTTAAATGGTTCGTTTACATTAACTTCTGTGTATATAAGGAATTTTTCGTTCTCACTCCTTAGTTTTTTTTTGTTGTCAGAAACTAAAAAAGGTCTATTTTGTAAATTTCCCTAAATATACCTAAATATCCCGGTATTTTTTTTGTTGTTTTACTTAAAACAGCTTTAAATACTTTTGTTATCCTTAAATATGACTTTATTTTGTTCAAATATTTTAGTTTCAATGTAACCAAAGTGACGTTAAGTGTCTCTAACTTTTTCTAATTTCATATTAATCAATAATAAAATTTACACTTAATCCGAGTGAGTGAGTGTATGAGTGATTGAGTGTGAGTACACTTTAAATACTCTTATAAATATCATCTATATTTATACAATAATAACAACAACAATAACAATAAATAAAAATAAAATACATTATATATCATTTAAGTGGCACTTAAAAAAGGACACAAAACAATGTTATTCAAATGTTACCATTTTATTTATTGTATATGTATATGCATAAGTATGTGTGTATGTAAATTATTCTGTATATGTATTGTGAAGAAAAAGCAAAGAGAACATGAGAGTATGAGAATGTTTTTCCCTCTGAATAGAAATAACAATAAATTTCTCTAAGATTTCTTGTATTTTATATCTGAATATTTAGAAAAATTATTTTTTGTGTGTCTGAAATACATTTCTGAATAATCGTTATTGTGGTGTAATTTGTTGTTGTAATATTCTTGTAGTTTCTAGATGAAATAAAATTCTAGAAGAATTTGGAGAAAACTGTTTAAATGTTTTTCTTGTAAAATTTATAACATAAAATAAATAGTTTGAACATTTAAGGATTATTTATGTAAATTGTGTATTAAATTGGCAAACAAAATTATACAATTCGATACAGACTCAAATGACATAAATCTAATGGGTAAATGTAGTTTAGTTTGAACGGAGACCGTACAGAAAAATTTGGGTAGTTCAAACTGCAAACATAATATAAATTTTAATTTCATATTAGTAAATGAACTAAACTGCACAATAACTAAACTTGAACTGAACTTGAACGGAATTTGAAGTGAACTTGAACTAAACTTGAACTGTACTTGAACTGAACTTGAACTGAACTTGAACTGAACTTGAACTGAACTTGAACTGAACTTGAACTGAACTTGAACTGAACTTGAACTGAACTTGTACTTGAATGAACTTGAACTTGAACTGAACTTGAAACTAAACTTGAACTGAACTTGAACTCAACTTGAACTGAATTTAAACTGAACTTGAACTGAACTTGAACTGAACTTGAACTGAACTTGAAATGAACTTGAACTAAACTGGAACTAAACTTGAACTAAACTTGAACTGAACTTGAACTGAACTGAATTTGAACTGAACTTGATCTGAACTTGAACTGAATTTAAACTGAACTTGAACTGAACTTGAACTGAACTAGAACCGAACTAGAATCTGAACTAAGAGTTGAACTCAAATGTGAACTAGAATCAGAACTAGAATTGAACTAGAAGTCAATCAAAACTAAACCAGAACTTAACTAAAATTGAGCTTGAACCAGACCTGAACTTGTAATTGATCTAAACTAGAACTGAACTAGAACTGAACTAGAACTGAACTAGAACCGAACTTGAACTGAACTAGAAGTGAACTATAACTGAACTAAAATTTAACTATATTCTCAACTAGAATCTGAACTAGAACTCAACTAGAATCTGAACTAGATGAATAAAGAACTAGAACCATAACTAAATTGAAAACTGAAGTCAAGAATTAAATAGAGAAATAAATCAAGAAATCAGTCAATAATTATATCAAGAATTACATCTTCAAATGTTTCCGAAATTTAACCAAAATGTGCATAAGAACTGACTACTGGATCATGCTTTGGACTAAGAAATGAATTAAGAGCTGTTAGAGGATTAAAACCAGAACTTAATTAAGGACGCAATAAAATATTAAATCAAGAACTGTATAAAGTGCAGAATTTTAAACTGCTGAATTATTAACTTGAACATGACCGAAGTTACAAGTTTAATTTGAAATTAAACTGAATCCAAATCTGATTTAAGTTCTAACTCAAAAATTTAATCAAGAATTGAATGAAAAAAAACTGAATCAAGAAATTCATAAAATTTTAAATTTCCAGCAACAAATCTGGTTATAATATTAATTGTATTTTAAATTCTTAACGATCTGTAGCACAAATTAAGAACCATCTCGTAGTCTTTCGATAAATACAATAATGTGTTCCATTTTTATATTATTTCCCTTTCCCAAATCCTGATTAATTTTTTTTTCTTTTTTCCTTCAAAACAATTCTTTTATGTCAAACTGTACTTAAACAACTTTAATTTTGTATTACAATTTTATTTTATTTCCTTCCGTTTCGATAACGTTTTTTAATTAAGTCGTTTTTTTTGTTTCATTTTGTTTTTGTTTTGTTGCACTTACCTCTTCATATATAAATTGATCAATTTCCTCCAATGGTCGACCATACATATTTTCCGGAAATGGTTCGAATTTCTTTGGCAAAACATCACCATCCTCAACCGTTGCTTTTGTACGAGGATGAAATCCATATTCACGTACCAGTTGTATATGACGATTTTCATGTTTAATTTGTGATTTTTGAGTGTAAGCAACAACTTGTTGTTTGCAACTGGAAAAAGAGAGAGAGAGTGGGAGAGAGACAAAAAAACAAACATTTTCAGATTAAAATAAATGAAATAATTACGAAACAAAAGAGAACAATAGAAAAAGGGATAATAATGAGAGAATAAATAAATTTAACCTAAAGCGATTACAGGAAATTCATTTAAGGAAAAGTTTAATGTTAATTAAATCTTTTAATACCCTCCACCACCACAAGTTGTACTGAGGTTGTATAACTTGTCATTCCGTGTGTAACACTAAAAATTAAATTCTGAGTGGATTTAGGTATGTTGTTGTAACATCTGGAAAGAATAAGTACAAATCCATGCCAAGAAATCTGGCAACCTCGATTTTTGTTCATAGATCTTCAGGACAGAGTGAGGTTGGATTTAGACTGGCAGTTGAATAGATGTCGTGCATTATATGGTCCTTGACCATATGCAGAAAGTGGGTTTGGGCAGCACGTTCAATACGTGACCAAAAGGAATTGAGTCTGTTGCTCCATTCGGATCTCAGTTGTTACTAGAACAACTCTGATTGATCGAGACAAAATCTGTTTATTTTCTGCAATGGGCGGTTGGCGGCCTCCATGACCCGAAATTTTTTGGCCAAGGGCTGTTTACCCAGCAACGAAGAGGCACGTTCACATCCACCAAAATTTACAGAGCTCAATGAATTTTGGCCTCAGTATTTGCTATAGTCCTGAGAAGTTTTTTTTATAACACGGTTCAGTATATTAAAAGATATCTGAGGAAATGTCAAAGTTCAAGAAAAAACTTTCGTTAAATTGACAATGACGTATGCACATTTTT
>PYHX02000494.1:73073145-73248205 GCA_004302925.2 Cochliomyia hominivorax | reverse complement strand
TAAATTTTTTAGTGAAAATTTTCAAATTTTAGTGAAATTTTAAATTTTTGCAAACATTTCAATTTTTAGTTAAAAATAAATTTTTTATTAAAATGTAATTTTAGTGAAATTTAATAAAATTTTTAGTAAAATTTTAGTGAAAATTTCAAATTTTAGACAAATTTCAAATTTTAGTGAAAATTTCAAATTTTAGTGAAAATTTCAATTTTAGTGAAAATTTCAAATTTTAGTGAAAATTTCAAATTTTAGTGAAAATTTCAAATTTTTAGTGAAAATTTCAAATTTTTAGTGAAAATTTCAAATTTTAGTGAAAATTTCAAATTTTAGTGAAAATTTCAAATTTTAGTGAAAATTTCAAATTTTAGTGAAAATTTCAAATTTTAGTGAAATTTTCAAATTTTAGTGAAATTTCAAATTTTAGTGAAAATTTTCAAATTTTAGTGAAAATTTCAAATTTTAGTGAAAATTTCAAATTTTTGGTGAAAATTTCAAATTTTTGGTGAAAATTTCAAATTTTTGATGAAAATTTCAAATTTTAGGTGAAAATTTCAAATTTTTAGTTAAAATTTCAAATTTTAGTGAAATTTCAAATTTTAGTTAAAATTTTAAATTTTAGTGAAAATTTCAAATTTTTGTGAAAATTTCAAATTTTTGTGAAAATTTCAAATTTTTGTGAAAATTTCAAAAATTTTTGTGAAAATTTTCAAATTTTTGTGAAAATTTCAATTTTGTGAAAATCTCAAATTTTTGTGAAAATTTCAAATTTTTGTGAAAATTTCAAATTTTTTGTGAAAATTTCAAATTTTTGTGAAAATTTCAAATTTTTGTGAAAATTTCAAATTTTTGTGAAAATTTCAAATTTTTGTGAAAATTTCAATTTTAGTGAAAATTTCAAATTTTTTGGTGAAAATTTCAAATTTTTGGTGAAAATTTAAAATTTTGGTGAAAATTTCAAATTTTTGGTGAAAATTTCAAATTTTTTGTGAAAATTTCAAATTTTTGGTGAAAATTTCAAATTTTTTGTGAAAATTTCAAATTTTTTTGTGAAAATTTCAAATTTTTTGTGAAAATTTCAAATTTTTGGTGAAAATTTCAAATTTTTTGTGAAAATTTCAAATTTTTGGTGAAAATTTCAAATTTTTTGTGAAAATTTCAAATTTTTTGTGAAAATTTCAAATTTTTGGTGAATATTCAAATTTTTGGTGAATATTTCAAATTTTTTGTGAAAATTTCAAATTTTGTGAAATTCAAATTTTTGGTGAAAATTTCAAATTTTTGGTGAAAATTTCAAATTTTTGGTGAAATTTCAAATTTTGGTGAAATTCAAATTTTTGGTGAAAATTTCAAATTTTTGGTGAAAATTTCAAATTTTGGTGAAAATTTTAAATTTTAGTGAAATAAAATCCATTTCAGTGGAAATTTCAAAAACGACTATTCCATCCCCAATAGTTGTGAAGAAGGTATATTAACTTTGTCATTCCGTGTTTAACGCTAAGTAGAAATGTATTATTGGATCAAATCAAAATCTGAGTCGATTTAGCTAGATCCGTCTGTTGTTAGCACGCCCACATTCACAATAATTTACAGAGATCAATGAAATCTGTTCGAGTATTTGTTACAGTCCTGAGAAGTTTCCTATCAAAAACCAATAAAATCCAGGTTCAGAATCTTAAAAATTATAGACCGATATCTGAGGTAACCACTAAGTTCAAACAAAAACTTTTGTCAGATTGTCAAATATTAATTTATATGCACTTCATTCCCATTCCAAATCGGTCCAGTAGAGAAAGTTTTAGCCAAAAATATAACTAATTTTATGACTCATTTAGTGTGTTTCGTGTTAAACTTAAGAAAAACTTTTGTATTTTAAGTGTGTTTGAACGAAACATAACGTATTTACTTTACACGCATTTAGCATTCTTAATTGGTTTTTTATTATTTTCAAGACCCCAGAAATCAAGGTTGTTAAAGTAACTTTGCAATTCCTGTTTTAAGTTTTTTTGGTTCCTTTGAATTTATAATTTATGATTCTTCCTGTTTATTTGTTTAAATATCTGAGTTCGGTTGGTTGGTCACACATACATACACACACTTATATATACATATGTATTTTGTTTTCCAACACTTTTTTCATCGTAATTACTCAGACAATTTAATCCATTTATTTTTGCTTCTTCTTTTTCCCAAAAAAAGAACGAAAATCTGCTGCAATTCATACTCATAATGTGATAATTATAAGAGAATTGCAGCAGAAGAGAACTAAAAGAAAAAGTTATAAATCATGGTAGTTGTTGTTGTTATTGTTGAATTTCAACAGCTTTAAAAATTCAGATTCCTATTAAAGCCTGATATTTGGCAGCGTAAATGATATGATGACGATGATGTTGTTAATAGTTCTATATGTTTTAGACCGAACAACTTTCTTTCTTTCTCTCTTTCTACCCTCTTCAATTGCTTAACGCCTTTTTTTTTGTCTTTTTCCCAATTCCTGCAATTTGCCACTTCATCCATTCATTTACTCATTTGCTCATTTACATTCACACAATATGCGTGAAATATAGTTTTTGCGTGTAAGTTTTTCGCTTTTTTTTTCATTTTGCTCGTTCTCTTTTAACTCTGAAATAAATTCACTTTTAAACTGCATGAGAAAGAAGAAGAAAAAATAAAAATAATAATAAAAGGAAACTATCAGCAAATGGTTTTAGTTCCGTTGGGAGAAAATGAGAATTTATACTCACACATACATACATACATACATACATACATACATACATACATACATACATATACAGTTATGTATATATGCAATTAAGTACATTTTATTATAGTTTATAATGTGTGGGAATAATAAACTACAGTTGTGGTCAAAATTATAGTTGTATTTGTTAGCTAAAGGAAATTTTTTATTTCGCAAATCTTATTTAGTTTAAAATTTAACTTTCACTTCGCGAATTTATAAATCGTTTTAACCAAATTAATTACATCATGCAACAGCCATTCTTTTTCATTGGATACTTCATTTATCAAAAGTGTATATTAATATTTATCATATCGAATCAGATTTTATATTAAATCGATTTTTAAAATTTCAAAAGTTATGCGTTTTTTTAATGTTAAAAAAAATATTGAAAGTATTCGAGAAGTTAAGAGAAGCAACGTGTTGTAGGGTTTATGGTTCTTGTTTACAAAATAAATATTTGAATAATTTCAGGTTCGATCCGATCCCAGGCCATAACACAGGCTTCAGTTAACTTGACTTTAAAGCTTTACGGACAATGTCAACAAAGAAATGCCTCAAAATGGCCTAAAAACAGAGAAAGAAAAATTAGCAAAACTACTACATCACACATAGAGGGCGTTGTTCTACACAACCATTCACCATCTACTATGCTTTGCGTAACCTCCATGCTGCCTATAGGAACAACAGAAAAATATTATTAGAAGATTAAATATTTTTTTTGAACAAAAATTTTAAGTTTTTTCATTCCAACCTAAAGTTGTTGACCGTTTTGATAACCATTTGAATTCAAATTTTATAAATATTTTGATTTTTAAAGAAACCTATTTGGGGTCTCTAAAATTCTCTTTTATGAAATCTGCAATTTCATTAGTATAATTTTAAATTCTTTTAAATTTTTTAGATTTTAAATTTTTCACTTTTTTGTGAAATGTGAATTTTTATTGAAATTAGAAATTTAAGAGAAAATTTTAATTTTTTAGCAAAAATTTGGTTTTTTAATGAAATTTTATTTTTTATTTTTTTTTTTTTTTGTAAAATGTATTTATAGTGAAAATTTGAAAATATGAAAATTTGAAAATTTTAGTAAAAATTTGAAAATTTTAGTGAAAATTTGAAAATTTTAGTGAAAATTTGAAAATTTTAGTGAAAATTTGAAAATTTTAGTGAAAATTTGAAAATTTTAGTGAAAATATGAAAATTTTAGTGAAAATTTGAAAAGTTTAGTGAAAATTTGAAAATTTTAGTGAAAGTTTAAAAATTTTAGTGAAAATTTGAAAATTTTAGTGAAAATATGAAAATTTTAGTGAAAATTTGAAAAGTTTAGTGAAAATTTGAAAATTTTAGTGAAAGTTTAAAAATTTTAGTGAAAATTTGAAAATTTTAGTGAAAATTTGAAAAATTTTAGTGAAAATTTGAAAATTTTAGTGAAAATTTGAAAATTTTAGTTAAAATTTGAAAATTTTAGTTAAAATTTGAAAATTTTAGTGAAAATTTGAAAATTTTAGTGAAAATTTGAAAATTTTAGTGAAAATTTTAATTTTTAGTGAATATTTTGATTAAGTGACTGAAATGAAAAATTTTAAAAATTAAATTAGAAATTTTTAGTGTCATTTTAAAATTTCACTCTCAGTTTAGACTTTTAAGTGAATTTGGAATTTAAGTGAAATTTCTTATTTTTTTTTATTTGTGCAAATTTTCACATTATTTCTTCTAAATCGCCTTTTATCAGTTCCAAATCTGTAGTACTATAGTCTTGGAGGTTGTAGTCTCTATAAAATGGCGACTGTAACCCCTACAGTTCTGAATCTCTGTAATTTAGAGATAAATGTTTCTATAATCTAGAGAGTCATTATAATCTAATGACTAAAGTTCAATAATCTAGAGACTACAGAGTCTGAAATCTAGAATCTTAAATCTAGAAACTATGGTGTTTAATATTACTTATAATCTAACGACTGCAGTCTATATAATGTAGAGATTACAGTCTCTATAATATAGAGAGTGTTTATGATCTAGTGACTAATAATCGAGAGACTAGAGAGTCTATAATCTAGAAAATATGGTGTATAAAATTTATAGACTACATTGCTAATAATCTAAAGACTGTAGTCTATATAATCTAGAGACTAGAGTCACTACAATTGGGACACTACAGTCCCTTTAATCTAGAGAGTCTTAATAATTTAGTGACTAAATTTCTATAATTTAGGGACTACAGAGTCTAAAATCTAGCATATAAAATCTAGAAACTATGGTGTTTAATATGTAGAGACTACATTGCTTATAATCTAACGACTGTAGTCTATATAATCTAGAGACTACATTCCCTATAATATAGAAAGTCTTATTGATCAAGTGACTAAAGTTCAATAATCGAGAGACTAGAGAGTCTATAATCTAGAAAATATGGTGTATAAAATTTAGAGACTATATTGTTTATAATCTAAAGACTGTAGTCTATATAATCTAGAGACTAGAGTCACTACAATTGAGAGACTACAGTCCTTTTAATCTAGAGAGTCTTTATAATTTAGTGACTAAAGTTCTATAATTTAGAGACTTCAGAATCTATGATCTAGATGTTATAGCGTTATTAACCTAAAGACTACCTATATTATCTAGAGACTACAATCTTTAAAATCTAAATACTAAAATCGCTGTAATTTAATTTTAATTTTTAATTTTATTATTTCTATTATTTCTATTAAAATTATTTTTTCCTTCACTGTATTTATTTTTCAATTATAATTTATGAACAGTAAAGTTAAAAAGCTTAGAGAGTTAACAAAAAAATAACGGTTTGAATTTATGCGATAAAAGTCCCTCTCCAGGGAAGATGCACAAATTAATAATTAACAGTCATCATAAGTTTTCATTTCTCTCGCGAGATTTTGCATTTAATTTATGCCAGAGCAAATGACATAAATTTTCAATTCATGTTTTATAAAATAAATTAAAAATATTAACCAACAGGGTTGTATATTCCCTTCCCCCACCTCAGGATTAGGGGCCTCATAAAACAGATATCTCTGATTTGAATGAAATGAGTCTAAGAAATAATTATTTGATGAAGATGAAATATAACGAAAATATACTCGATGTTTTGCTAAACTTTTTTTAAAAAAATATAAGTGAAAACTCCTTTTTGACAGACTGTATGTTTATATTGTTTAAAGAACTCAATCGCTAAAAACTACACATTTGTAAAATTATATATATAATTTTTAATCGTTTATAAATGCAACAATATTACAGTTATTTTTTAGTATACTATTTTTTGTTTTTGAATGCTACTAAAATAGCATAACTTTTCAGACAAATTTAAAA
The DNA here is from genome assembly GCA_004302925.2 of Cochliomyia hominivorax. Classification (NCBI taxonomy): domain Eukaryota; kingdom Metazoa; phylum Arthropoda; class Insecta; order Diptera; family Calliphoridae; genus Cochliomyia; species Cochliomyia hominivorax. Next base: position 73,242,138 of record PYHX02000494.1, on the reverse strand, counting down.
ACTATATTTTTTTTTCGAAATTTCTTTTAAATCTCTTATTTTGTCAAAGACTTCACGTGTAAATCATATAAACAATGATTTATTTAAATTTTAAATTTTATTTATTTAATATATTGTTGTTATTTTTTTTTTTTTTTGTTTAAATAATAAAAAATTATATTGTTTCTCGTTGAAAGGTGTCACTAATGTATGTGGCCTCTTCTACCTCTTTTGTAGTCTTCATTTGATACAAGATGATATATTTTACTTAAATATTAAAAATATTGGACAAATGCCAGATAAAACAAAACACCAAAAAACAAGTGTTTCTAAACTATAAGAATGATAAAAAGAACATGAAAGAAAAAAAAACACAACAAAAATCTTCTATAGTTTTTTTTTTGTAGCCACAGTATATAGTAAAAATATTTACACACAAACTTAAACCCCAGAAATGTCTTTCGGAAAATAAAACTTTAAACAAAAAATCCAATTTAAGGTTTGTGACATCTTGCAGCCAGCATCTTATTCTTAGTTAGTTCTCCATATTGTGGTGGAGAGGAAAATGACAGGCAACAAATACAATAGAAACAGTAGCAGGACTAAAAAAATAGCAACTCAAGCAACAAGAATATATATGTTTTTTTGTGATATTTGCATAAAAATAAAATAAATTTATTTAAAAAATTGTTAAGAAATATTTTTAAATAAAAACACCATTTCCAAAAGAAACTATACACTTTGTAGAGTATAAAGACTACGGTCTCTATAATTAAGAGACTACAGTTTCTATGATATACAGTATCTATGAAAAAAGACTTTATAATATAGAGACTACAGTCTCCATAATCAAGATGCTATAGTCACTATATAGTAGAGATTACAGTATCAATAATGGCTATAGTATTCATAATAGACTACAGGCTCTATAATATTAATATTTTAGTCTCTATTATGTACAGATTACAGTCTCTATTATGTTACAGACTACAGTTTCTGTAAAGTAGAGACTACAGTCTCCATAATATGGGAAATGCAGTCTCTATAAAATAGATATTATAGTCTCTATAATCTGGGAAATATAATCTCTATAATCAGTAGTCTATTATGGAGACTTATCTATAGATTACAGTTTCTTTAATCGAGAGACTACAGTCTTGATAGTCTAGAGACTACAGTCCCTATAATCTAGAGATTATAGTTTATTCTCTATAATAAATAATCTATTATAGAGACTGAGCTAGAGATTACAGGTTTGTAGGCTATAATTTCTATAATCGAAAGACTACAGCCTCTATAATCTAATCATTACTTTTTATATAATCTAAAGACTACAGTCTTCATAATCTATAGACTACTACAATTAATAATTTGCTATTACAGTCTCTTTAATCTCTACAGTTGCATTAATTAAGAGACTATATTCGTTATAGTTAACAGTCTGTACAATCTAAATACTCCGGTCTCAATATTGAGACTACATCCTCTGTAATAAAGAGACTACAGTCCTTAAAATCTAAAGAGTTCAGTCTTTATAATAATATTAATTATATATATTATATCTTTAATGTAGAGACTCTATCTTTCTCTATAATAATGAAACTGTAGTCCTATAATCTAGAGACTATAGTCTTTATATTGTAGCCACTGTAGTATTTATAGGCTAGAGACTGTTATCTTTGTAGTGTAAAGAGTAGAGACTATTATATCTATAATTTAGAGTCTTTGTTCTTTGTAACCTGGAAACTTTAAACTTTTTAATCTGGACACTATAGACCCTATAATTGAGAGCCTATAGAATCTATATTCTAGAGATTGTAATCTCTATAGTTTAGAGTCTAGAGATTGTAAATCCTATATTCTAGAGATTGTATGCTTTTAAGTCTAAAGACTATAGCCTTAAGCTTATGTAGTCTTTTTAGAGTATAGTTTCTTTTTCTATTTTTTTCAGTTTTTTGTTGGAAACTGTGTAAATTCTATTGTCTTATGACTATAAATATTTTCTTTTGAATATTTATATTTTGTATTTTTTTCTTGCTCTCTTGCTCTCTTTCTCTCTAGTAATATTTATTTGTAAGAGAGATTAAGTATTGTGTACAATTTCTTGGAAAAGCTTTTTTAGAAAAATATCCTGACGGAAGGAAGGTTTACTTTTAAAATAACAAAATTTATATAATTTTTTGCGTTTTAGCATTTATGTCTTTTTTCTAATAATTTAAAAAATAAATTTCATAAAATTTTTGGTAAAATTGTGTGTCCTTTAAATAAGGAAAATGCTATTAGAAATGATTTTGGTAAATCTTTGTCCTTTTAAGTATTTTTGAAAGGATATTGAATTAAAGTTTATTTAGAGATTAAAAATGGAAAAATCATTCGATTTTATTTTCTCTTTAACTCTTCACATGTATAATTTTTTACTGCGATTATCTTTTTCCAGGACTTGAGATCACCTATTAACTTTATTAATGTTGTAAAAGGCGATTTAAGGTCTTCTGTGTCTTTTATGTGTGTCCTGTTTCTAGTTTATTTCACTCTAATATATTTTTTATGTCCTTTGAAACCACATTCATTATTCGATCTTTTTTGTAATATTTATTTCTCAAAAAGGAAAAAAGGTCCTTAAGCTTTTAAAGTAAACTACCTGAGTATTAAAAAAAGCTTTATTTTATAGCAAATTGTAAATAACTATAAATATTTGAAAATATTTTTTCACTTCAAAAACCATTTGACCTTAAATTTGTTCTTGTCTCTAAATATTTTCATTATTCTTTAGAAATGAATGGTTTTCTTTTCCTCTTTCTTCTCCTCTTGTTATTCTTCTTTCACAATTTGACATTTACAACAGTGATTTTGTGTATTTTTGGCTAAATTTCTTATAAAAGAGAGAAAAACTCTTTTTATATTCACCACCATTCATTACAAGTGATGAAGAGGGCATATTAACCTTATCAGTCTATGTGTAATGCGAAGATGGAATCATGTTAGACCTCTTAATGTACATATATGTACTGTATTTGCATCAATATCTGAACCGATTTAGCTATGTCCATCTGTCTGTTGTTGGCTCTCTCTCACATCCACAATAATTGACAGAGCTCAATGAAATCTGAGTGTTTGTTTTAGTCCTGAAAAGCTTCCAATTAAAGACTAACAAAATTGGTGTAGTATATTAAAATATAAAGACCGATATCTGAGGCCACCACTAAATTGAAGAAAAAAACTTTTGTAAAATTGTCAATTATAAATCGGCAAATTTGACTAACATTCTGAAAACCATTAAAATCGGTTCACTAAAAAAAGTTGTAATCAAACATATAACAACTATATTTATGACCCATTAAGTTTTCTTGTAACTTTTATATTTTGTAAACGTCTATGAGTGTGTTTGTACGAACACAACATATATACATCATACGATTTTATGGTGGAGAGCAATGAAGATTCGGCATAGCCGTATTTAGCACGTTGAGCTCTGTTATTTTCAATTTATTTATTGGAACATAAAAGTAGGAAATTTTTTTAAAAAAGAGAAAAATAAATTGTACGAAAAATCTAAGAATGTAACTGATAGCAAATTTTGAACATTTTTTGTGTTGTTGTTGGTGTTGGTATTTGAAAATTTCAAAAGGTTTTTACAATTTTATATTATTTTTTCTATTCATTTATATGGTTTAAGCCACAAAATATCTTTTTTTTTCAAAAAATTTAATCAAATTTAGAGAAAAATACCTGAAGGTAACATGTGTTTTCCCAAAAAGCTTCAATTGTTTGTTTGTATGTGAATGACAACAAATGTTTTCAAATATTTATTTGAAACTAAATGTAGTTTGACACATGTTATTTTCAAAATAAATAGTAAAAAAGAAAAAAATAGTAAATAGAAAAGAATATTAGAAAAAAAAAGCAAATATAGACAGATTTGGAATATACCAATTTGTTTTAAAGACAAATGTTTATAAACGATTGAATTTGAAAGTGAAATAAAAGAATTATTAAGTTTAAAGAAAAAATATATTGAAAATGTTAAAGCTATAAAAGATTGACTCTATAGTGTAGAGACTGTTGGTCTCGTACAGTGTAGAGACTGTTGGTCTCGTATAGTGTAGAGACTGTTGGTCTTGTATAGAGTAGAGACTGTTGGTCTCGTATAGTGTAGAGACTGTTGGTCTCGTATAGTGTAGAGACTGTTGGTCTCGTATAGTGTAGAGACTGTTGCTCTCGTATAGTGTAGAGACTGTTGGTCTCGTATAGTGTAGAGACTATTGGTCTCTATAGTAGAGACTTGGTCTCTAAGGTAGAGACTATTGGTCTCTATAGTGTAGAGACTATTGGTCTCTATAGTGTAGAGACTATTGGTCTCTATAGTGTAGAGACTATTGGTCTCTATAGTGTAGAGACTATTGGTCTCTATAGTGTAGAGACTATTGGTCTCTATAGTGTAGAGACTATTGGTCTCTATAGTGTAGAGACTATTGGTCTCTATAGTGTAGAGACTATTGGTCTCTATAGTGTAGAGACTATTGGTCTCTATAGTGTAGAGACTATTGGTCTCTATAGTGTAGAGACTATTGGTCTCTATAGTGTAGAGACTATTGGTCTCTATAGTGTAGAGACTATTGGTCTCTATAGTGTAGAGACTATTGGTCTCTATAGTGTAGAGACTATTGGTCTCTATAGTGTAGAGACTATTGGTCTCTATAGTGTAGAGACTATTGGTCTCTATAGTGTAGAGACTATTGGTCTCTATAGTGTAGAGACTATTGGTCTCTATAGTGTAGAGACTATTGGTCTCTATAGTGTAGAGACTGTTGGTCTCTATAGTGTAGAGACTGTGGTCTTAGTGTAGAGACTGTTGGTCTCGTATAGTGTAGAGACTGTTGGTATAGTGTAGAGACTGTTGGCTCGTATAGTGTATAGACTGTTGGTCTCGTATAGTGTAGAGACTGTTGGTCTCGTATAGAGTAGAGACTGTTGGTCTCGTATAGTGTAGAGACTGTTGGTCTCGTATAGTGTAGAGACTGTTGGTCTCGTATAGTGTAGAGACTGTTGCTCTCGTATAGTGTAGAGACTGTTGGTCTCGTATAGTGTAGAGACTGTTGGTCTCGTATAGTGTAGAGACTGTTGGTCTTGTATAGAGTAGAGACTGTTGGTCTCGTATAGTGTAGAGACTGTTGGTCTCGTATAGTGTAGAGACTATTGGTCTCTATAGTGTAGAGACTATTGGTCTCTATAGTGTAGAGACTGTTGGTCTCGTATAGTGTAGAGACTGTTGGTATAGTGTAGAGACTGTTGGTCTCGTATAGTGTAGAGACTGTTGGTCTCGTATAGTGTAGAGACTGTTGCTCTCGTATAGTGTAGAGACTGTTGGTCTCGTATAGTGTAGAGACTGTTGGTCTCGTATAGTGTAGAGACTGTTGCTCTCGTATAGTGTAGAGACTGTTGGTCTCGTATAGTGTAGAGACTGTTGGTCTCGTATAGTGTAGAGACTGTTGGTATAGTGTAGAGACTGTTGGTCTCGTATAGTGTAGAGACTGTTGGTCTCGTATAGTGTAGAGACTGTTGGTCTCGTATAGTGTAGAGACTATTGGTCTCTATAGTGTAGAGACTGTTGGTCTCTATAGTGTAGAGACTGTTGGTCTCGTATAGTGTAGAGACTGTTGGTATAGTGTAGAGACTGTTGGTCTCGTATAGTGTAGAGACTGTTGGTCTCGTACAGTGTAGAGACTGTTGGTCTCGTATAGTGTAGAGACTGTTGGTCTCGTATAGTGTAGAGACTGTTGGTCTTGTATAGAGTAGAGACTGTTGGTCTCGTATAGTGTAGAGACTGTTGGTCTCGTATAGTGTAGAGACTGTTGCTCTCGTATAGTGTAGAGACTGTTGGTCTCGTATAGTGTAGAGACTATTGGTCTCTATAGTGTAGAGACTATTGGTCTCTATAGTGTAGAGACTATTGGTCTCTATAGTGTAGAGACTATTGGTCTCGTATAGTGTAGAGACTATTGGTCTCTATAGTGTAGAGACTATTGGTCTCTATAGTGTAGAGACTATTGGTCTCTATAGTGTAGAGACTATTGGTCTCTATAGTGTAGAGACTATTGGTCTCTATAGTGTAGAGACTATTGGTCTCTATAGTGTAGAGACTATTGGTCTCTATAGTGTAGAGACTATTGGTCTCTATAGTGTAGAGACTATTGGTCTCTATAGTGTAGAGACTATTGGTCTCTATAGTGTAGAGACTATTGGTCTCTATAGTGTAGAGACTGTTGGTCTCTATAGTGTAGAGACTGTTGGTCTCGTATAGTGTAGAGACTGTTGGTATAGTGTAGAGACTGTTGGTCTCGTATAGTGTATAGACTGTTGGTCTCGTATAGTGTAGAGACTGTTGGTCTCGTATAGTGTAGAGACTGTTGCTCTCGTAAAGTGTAGAGACTGTTGGTCTCGTATAGTGTAGAGACTGTTGGTCTCTATAGTGTAGATACTGTTGGTCTCTATAATGAAGAGACTGTTGGTCTCGTATAGTGTAGAGTAAATAAATTACATTAAGTAGTTTCATATTTCAGAAAATTATTTATTTTTCTTTTTATTAAATTGAAAATTCTGTTGAATTAAAAATTTTTGTATTTAAACTAAATTTATTTTCATGATTTATTTTTTGTTTATTTTTCTTTCGTATTTATTTATTATCTTTTCTATATTAAAATCATTAATTAATGCTAACGATATGTTAGTAAATTGTTGTTGTTGTTGTTGTTGATGTATCTTGTTATAATAATAACAATAATGCATTAATTAATTATATGCAAACAATAACGGATCAATATTCATTTAAATTCATTTAAACAAATAATGACTAAATGATTTAAATACACAACAATTATATTTATTTAATATTGAAAAAAATAAATAAATAAAATAATTGAAGAAATGTGGAAAAATGTGATGTAAAATTTATTTCTCTGATAACGAAAAAATGCTGCACAGTGTTACAGCTTTTTAGGAAACAATTGTGCAATTTTGAAATTACTGAATATTTTTTTTAAAGAAATTTCATATGAATATTCTTGTTGTATTTTTCAATTGATTCTGAAAGAGCACAAATTCTTGGTAGCTCTGGATAATGGGATGGTGGTATTCAAGTAAAGCGCCTTGTATGTTAAAATTTGTTCTAGTTCAACACTAATTCAAGTCCATTTCAAGAACTGAACTAGAACTGAAAGAGAACTGAACTAGAAGTCAACTAGAACTGAACTAGAACTAAATTAAACCCGAACTAGAACTGTCTTTATTGCCCTCCTTGTGTAATGTATCATTTTAATTTTTATTTATTTATTAAAGTGTAATAAGTTAAAAGTTGTTATTTGTTTTTTAACACAAATTAAAACAACTACTTTATTAATTTATTATTTTAGGTTCTTTTCTATAAAAAACAAACTGAAAATAATAAAAAACCATAAAAAGGATGGATGGATCTTTTACCATTAACCTCATAAAACCTCACACTCATATAACTATTACAACAAACTGTAAATATTTTTAACCAATTTTTATATGTGTTTACAGTTTATGATGCCCCAGAGTTTTATTCATTTCTTTCTCTTGAACAGAGAAAAGGAGAAAACAACAACTTTTGAAACTAAAACAAAACAGGAAATACTGCATACATAGATATTGTTTCATGAAACAAAGTTAAATAAATATGTGTCTGTGTATGTATAAATACAATATAAAATATATATGTATATGTATATGTATATGTATATGTATATGTATATGTATATGTATTTATGATTGTATTTATATCAATGTGTTTGTGTGAATGTGTAAAGTTTGAACAAAAAAAAGGTTAAAACCATAAAAATATAAACTTGTTTTTTTTTATTTATTTCACTACCTTCTGGTGCTGCTATTATGTGGTCTGATGTGATATCAAATAATAAATATACAACAAAACAAAATCAGTAGCCTTATAAAACTATAACTAACTATTACCGTCACAACTACTACTATAATAAATAAATATGCACACACACACATACTATCAAGCACATTACAGAGATGAGTACAAAATTTAGAAAAAATTTTATAAAAATTGTTGCAAAAGTTTATTATTTTTTTATTTATATATTTTGTTCTTTAAAAGCTTTTTTTCGAATATTAAAGCTTGAAAATTATTAAAGCTTTACTAAGTTTCTATTATGTTTTAATTATAACTCTCTTTAAAATACATATTCTTTTATGACCAACTATTTGATATTACATTTTCTTTCTCTAAACTTAAAGTTCTGAAATTGAGAAAGCTCTCTGAAATTACTATAATTATTGGAAGACCAAAAACTATAAAGTTATGAAAAGTTAGTTGTTCAAACTTTTTTATTTTAAATTATTTTTTATTTAAATGTTTTTCTCCAAACCTTAAATTTTAAATAATTTGTTATAAATTTAAAGCTTTTTTTAAAATAAAGTTTGAAAATTATGAAAATCGTAAAAATACGGTTTTAGAAGGTTTCATTCATTATTAATTTATTCCAAACGTTTTAACTTAAATTTTAAAATTATTAAAGTTCAAAAATGTTTTCTAATTTTTATCAAACAGCTTGAAAAGCATAAAAGCTTTTAACATTTCTTTAATTTATTTTAAAAGTTATTATTTGAAAATTAAAAATTTAAAGAAAAAATTATGTTTGATTTTGAAAGTTTATTTAATAAATAAATTTAAACTTTATCTAAACTTAAAGTTTGAAATCTGCAAAAGCTTTTTCAAATAAAATAATACTTAGAAATATGTAAATTTATAAGCTTTTTCTAAACTAAAAGCTTAAAAAATATTTAAGATTTATAGAATTTTTTTCATCTTTTATATTTTTTTGAATTTGATGCGTAAAAATTAAAAAGATATTTACTTTAAAACAAGACTATATTAGAGATTTTAATTTCGTTTAGACTACAAAATATATTCTCAACACTAGATTATTGTTTAGACTGTAATATAGTCCAAAAACGTAACTATGCCAATACAATCCAGTCTAAAAACCAGACTATTTCAAAGACTATAATCTGGTCTATATAAAAGAAAAATAATATCTAGTCTATATAAAGGCTATAATCTTGCCTATATTGTAGACTATAAATAGACAACGATCTAGTTAAGATCTAGACTATAATCTTGTTTAAAGGAAAAGTTGTTGGTGTAATTCTAAAGACTAGACTACAAAATAGGGTATAGACTATAATCTAAAGAGTAGATTGTAGTATAGACTAAAGGCTTAACTATAATTTCTAAAGTCTTGACTACAATTCAGTGTAAAGAACACAATTTAACATGGTGTAAATATTAGACCATAATCTAGTCTAAATATTGAGAGAATAAAATAGGAAGACTAAAATTGAAACACTAGACTATATTCTTTAGATTAGACTACATTCCAGTCTACATTATAGTCTATAGACTAGATCATATATTTGTCTAAAACCAAGCCTTAATTTTATTCTTAAGTCTAAAGAACTATATTGCAGCCTAATTTAAAGACTAGATTTTATTACATAATAATTTAGTTTATGGAAAAATTTAGTATGAAAATAGACAATAAAGTGAGGTAGACTACAGCTAGACTTTAATTTAGTTTATTTTAGTCTAGTCTAAAGACTAGACTATTTTAGTCTTGTCTAGTCTAAAGACTAGACTATTTTAGTCTAGTCTAAAGACTAGACTATTTTAGTCTTGTCTAGTCTAAAGACTAGACTATTTTAGTCTAGTCTAAAGACTAGACTATTTTAGTCTTGTCTAGTCTAAAGACTAGACTATTTTAGTCTAGTCTAAAGACTAGACTATTTTAGTCTAGTCTAAAGACTAGACTATTTTAGTCTAGTTTAGTCTAGACTATTTTAGTCTAGTCTAAAGACTAGACTATTTTAGTCTAGTCTAAAGACTAGACTATTTTAGTCTAGTTTAGTCTAGACTATTTTAGTCTAGTCTAAAGACTAGACTATTTAGTCTAGTCTAAAGACTAGACTATTTTAGTCTAGTCTAAAGACTAGACTATTTTAGTCTAGTCTAAAGACTAGACTATTTTAGTCTAATCTAAAGACTAGACTATTTTAGTCTAGTCTAAGCTAGACTATTTAGTCTAGTCTAAGACTAGACTATTTTAGTCTAGTCTAAAGACTAGACTATTTTAGTCTAGTCTAAAGACTAGACTATTTTAGTCTAGTCTAAAGACTAGACTATTTTAGTCTAGTCTAAAGACTAGACTATTTTAGTCTAGTCTAAAGACTAGACTATTTTAGTCTAGTCTAAAGACTAGACTATTTTAGTCTAGTCTAAAGACTAGACTATTTAGTCTAGTCTAAAGACTAGACTATTTTAGTCTAGTCTAAAGACTAGACTATTTAGTCTAGTCTAAAGACTAGACTATTTTAGTCTAGTCTAAAGACTAGACTATTTTAGTCTAGTCTAAAGACTAGACTATTTTAGTCTAGTCTAAAGACTAGACTATTTTAGTCTAGTCTAAAGACTAGACTATTTTAGTCTAGTCTAAAGACTAGACTATTTAGTCTAGTCTAAAGACTAGACTATTTTAGTCTAGTCTAAAGACTAGACTATTTTAGTCTAGTCTAAAGACTAGACTATTTTAGTCTAGTCTAAAGACTAGACTATTTTAGTCTAGTCTAAAGATTAAATCTGGTATAAAGATTAGACTATAGCTAGACATTCAAGTCTAGTCTAAAGACTAGAATTTTTTTAATCTAAAGATTAGACTTTTTTAGATAAGTTTTGTAAAATAACTAATAAATACTGCACTATCATCTAGTCTAAAAGCTAAACTATAATCTGGTCTAAATTCTCGTACAAATTGAAATCTTTATTAAAAAATTAATTAATTCAATTATATTTCTCATAAAAAATTGTTTATAATTACTTCTCTCATCTTTGTTAAATTAAATATTTATTTAATATTAATTTTAACTATAAATAATTAACTTTAACTTTGTTTTTTATTATTTTTTTGTTATTTATTTATTTTATTTCACCAATATTTATATTGATAAACAGTTTAATTAAATGCATTAAATATTAATAAAATAGATTTGGTCACAAATTATTGATAAAATGAGTACAAAAAAGTCTCTCGTTATAAAATAAGTTTTTTTTCTATTAATTATTTAAATTTCTGTAATGTGGTGATAAACATTTATGGCAACAAATTGATAAAAAAAGTTTTTATTTTATAAAAAAGTTGAATTTTAATAAAAAAAAAAAAACATTTAATTAATTTGTTAAACTATAAATTATATTTAAGTGTTTTTCAAATAGATAATTGATTTTTAATAAAAATTATATTTAAATATTAATTTTAAATAGATTTATCAAACACATTGAACTTTCAGAAAAAAGCTTTAAAAAGGCAGAACGTTTTTATACCCCTCCACTATCGTAAGTGGTGAAAAGTGTATATTAACATAGCGTGAGTAACGCTAAGATGGAATCATTTCAGACTTCATAATGTATATATATTCCTGCATCAAATCAAAATCTGAGTTGATTTAGCTAGTGTCCATCTGTCTGATTGTTTTTCTGTCTTCCTGACCACTTATCTGTCTGCCATTGGCACATTCACGTTCATAATAACTGACAGAGCTCAATGAAATTTAGCCCAAGTATACGTTACAGTTCTGAGAAATTTCCTATTTAAAACCAGCAAAATCGTTTTAGTACATTAAAAGATATAGACCGATATCTGAGGCAACCTATAAGTTCGAGTGAAAAACTTTAGTAAAATTGTCATTTATAAATCGACGAATTACAATGACATCTTGCAATAATATTAATCTATATATACATAATTATTATTTGAAAACTTATTATCATCGGTTCAGTTGAAAAAATATACCGAAAAATATAAGTAATTTTATGCCCCATTAATTGTTCCTGTGTTATATTTAAGAAATACTTGTATATATTCTATACGTTTGTGAGTGTATGTGCGAATGTGTATGTACTTCAAAAAATCAAAAAAAAGACAACTTAAGGATAAAATAATGGAAATTTCGCTAACAGAACAATAATTTTAATTAACGTTCTCTCTGTTAGGAAAAAATAGTTTTTTTTCCTCTCTTATCACTTCAACGCAACACATCAGTTGATGAAATGAACCGGAGCTGTTTTTTTTCGTGTAACGTCAATGTAAACACATAAATCCGTATGCAAAATCCTATAAATCTGTGTGTGGCTGTAGCATGTAAAGTAACGGTTTTCACCCAAAAATATGCAACAAAAAGTTGCATATAAAAAATAATGGCAAAAGAGTTATAAAATATTATTTAACTATAAAATAATTTTGTGAATATAATTCTGGTCAAAATATGAAAAAATGCAGTAGTAAGACTAGACTATAATCCAGTCTTGACTACAAACTATCCTAATGACTAGACAATAAATTAGTCTATTCTAAAATCTATTATCTAGACTAGAAACTTGATCTAGACCTAAAGACTAGAATACAATTTTGTCTAAGTATTGGACTATAATCTAGTATAAAGACCAGACTACAAACTATTCTAAAGATTAGACAATAAATTGATATAACCTAACGACTAAACTATAATCTAGACTCGTTCGAAGACGTTTAAAGACTAGACTAAAATCTAGTATAATGATTACACTATAATCTAGTCTTATTTTAATTCAGCCTAAAAACTTGACCATAATCCAGTTTAAAGACAACACTACAATTTTCTCTAAGGATTGTACTACAACCTAGTATAAAGACTGGACTATAATCTAAATTAGTCTCAAGAGTAGTACTATGATCTAGTCTAAAATGTAGACTATAAACTAGTCTAAAGACTACTAAACTAAATGCAATATAATCGTAAAACTATAATATAATTTACATTCTAAACTTTATGCTAAACGTCTTTAGACTAGATTACAGTAAATTCAGACTAGATTATAGTCTAGACTTTAGACCAGATACTCGAACAGATTTAAAATTTATCACACATTTGGACACTTTTTTGTGCTCTTTAATTCTCTTTTAATAAGAGCTTTTGTGGATTTGCCTCTTTTGGTATAAATACCTGAGTCTGAGCTACAAACTGAACTATAATTTAAACTAAATCTGATTTGAAAGCTGTACTATAATATGAGCTTAAGTTATATCTTTGATCGGAACTAGACGCTAACCTATAATCCTGACTGTAGTCTGAACTATAATCTGAACTGTGGTCTGAACCATAGTTTGTTCTATAGTTTGAACTTTATTCTGAATTCTAGACTAGACTTAATCATGATCTGAATAGTTGTCTGACTATAAACTATTCTATAGTCTGATCGACAGTTTCCACAAAATTTTTCTTAGAGTTTTAAATATTTCAAAATTTAACTGAAACTTTATAATTTCCTCATAAAAAATTCTAGAACGATGAATATATTTTTAGCAGTATTTTTTTGCAATTCGCCTTAAGGCAAAATACAATTTTGCCCGAAAAAAAATGACAAAATTTTTTCTTCATATTTTAACAACAGTAATTCTAAGAATTAGAGGAAGAATAGAATAAAATATGAAACAAGAAGAAGTAAATAGAATACAAGACTAAAATAAAATGACAGCAATTTAACAACTTTTTTCACTTTATAAAAATTTTCATTTGCTATTTTCAGTAGCAAAAATTTTAGCACATGAAATTTATGCAAAACATTTATTCAAATAATAAAACAAGTAAGAATGCTGATAATCGGCTATGCCGAATCTTCAATATCCTCCAGCACAAATGCATGTGAAGTGAATACGTTATGTTTCGTACATACACTCTCAAGCATTCGCTTACAAATATTTATTATTAATTTGTCGATTTATAATAGACAATTTAACTAAAGTTGATCGCTTCAATTTGGAGGTTACCCCCCGATATCGGTCTATATGCTTTAAGTTACTGAACCGATTTTACCGGTTTTAAATAGGAAACTTCTCAGGACATACAGATAGACGAAGGACGGACAGACGGATTGTCGGATTTAGTTTTTGATTTGATGCAAGAATATTCATTATGGGGTCTGAGATGATTCATTCTTAGCGTTACACACGGAATGACAAAGTCAATACGCCCTCTTCACAACTTGTATTGGTGTAGGGTATGCAAATTCAAATAATATTTGTTCTGAAAGTTGTAATGAAAAACGGGTGCTAAGTCATTCTCACTGTTTATAATGTAACATGAAGCCTGAGCTACAATCTGAACTTTAATCTGAATTTAAATCTGAACTATAATGTCAGCTAAATAATCGGATCTACTGACAGATCTACAATCTTGACTATAATCCGAACTATATTCTGGATTATAATCTAAACTATAGTCTGTTCTATTGCGTGGACTTGTTTTTTAAGGACTTTTATGAGCTTAAATCTTCATTCCGGTAAACATATATATGGGAGGTACATGGACAGCCAGCAAGCCGGACGGACAGACGGACAGACGGACGGACATTTTTACATCGACTCAGAAAATGATTCTGAGTCGAACGGTATACTTAAAGGTGGATGTAACGCCATTTTTTCAATATATAACAAACATCAGAAGAAACGCATAATACCCCAATCACCCTACGTTGGTGTAGGGTGGTATATTGAAATGAAATAGTTTTTCCTGTTTTTCAATCCATAATAAATTGATATGAATTTTTTTGTTGTTTGCAACATTTTTTTTAATGCTTTTTGCTGCTGCTGCCAGCAATTTTATTCCGAATGCCTTTAGCATTATTTTTTCTACCTGATTCAAGTCGTTTTATTCTCATATTAGCCTGATGATGGTTGCGAAGCTGGGTAAAGAGATTTTCAAATTCTATACTCATCATAAAATCGTTTAACGGAATTCCCCCTCCCCTTCCCCTACTTTCATTCCACTGCTTTTTATTTTACTCAAAATATGTCTGCCTGAATGGATTTTCTACAGTTAAAGTTGTTGTTTTTTCTGTTTGAAGTATGAAAAATTATTATTGGCCTTGTAGTTTAAGTTATTTTACTAAAATTAAAATTTATTCTTTATTTTGTGCAAAAAGAAACTAAAAGAACACTCAAGAGGAATAATGATGGCATGAGGAAAGCAGAAATTGCTTCAAGGCAAATAAGCGCCAGAATATTCTGGTGATAAAATATTAATGAGTTTAAAAGAGGAACAGCAGCAGGAGGAGGAGGAGGATGGGATGGCAGGGAGGATTATAATAATTTGTAATAGAAATTTGATTAAACAAATGAAAAAAAAAATAAAATTAGAAATTGAAGAAAATTATTTTTTATTTTTATTTTTTATTTTAATCAAAATTCTGCTTTTTCCACAAAAACAGAAAATTTTTTTCTTGAAATTTTTTATTAAATTAAATTTTCAAATTTTTTCTTTTATTTTCAGGTAAAAATGGTTTCTTTGATTTTAACTGATTTCTTTGCAGGGATGTGAAATCGATATATAAGAGATTTTTTTAAATTGGTGAGATTGAAACAAAATCAAGTTTTTTTTTTTTATAAAATTTTACGAAATACAAATTTTGATTTTTTGATAAAAATTGTAAAAAAAATCGATAATAAAAAAATATTTTAAAGAAAATTTTTCGGTAATTTTTAAAAAGTTTCTTTTTGAGCAAAATTTTTAATTATTTTAAAAAATTTTCTGTAAAAAAATTATGGATAATAATTTAAAAAAAAATTAAAAGAAATTGTTTTAATTATTTGTAGAATAAGAGAAAATTTTTCAATAATTTATTATTAAAATTATTTTTTATAATTTAAAAAAAATTTTCATTAAGACAAAAATTTTCAAATTTTTTTAAAATTTTTTTTTATAAAAAATTCTTTAAGAGAAATTTTTTCTTTAGAAAAAAATTTTTAATGAAACATTTTTGATAAAACGTTCTTTATTTATTATTATTATTATTTTTTTTTTTTTTTTTTGATAATTTTAAAAAATTTTTCGTTTAGAGAAAATGTTTCAAAAATTAAAAAAAATAGATTTTTTTAATTATATTTTTTTATTCACGAAAATCTTCTCTATTAACAAAAAAACTTTTGTTAGAGAAAATTTTTCGCTTATTTAAAAAAATTCTTTTAAAGAAAACTTTATTTCTGTTAAGCAAAATTTTCGTTCATTTGAATGTAATTTTCTTTGATAGAAATTTCTTAAAAATGTTTCGACAATTTTTAAAATTTTCTTTAAGAGAAAATTGTTTAAAGAAATGTTTAAATTTTCTTTTAACAATTTATTGAAATAATTTTAAATAAATTTGCTTTTAGAGAAAATGTTACGTTAATTTCAAAATATTTCCTTTTTTAAAAATTTTCTTTAAGAGAAAATTTTGCGTTAAATTTAAGAATAGATTTTATGAAAATGTTTCCATAATTTTAAAAAATATTTTGTTATTATATTTTATAATTATAATTATAATTATAATTATTGTTGGGGGAGTTGTATATAATTTTGTTACAAATAGTGTAGATAAAAAATATTCGGGGGTTAGAGTGGTACAAAACACAATATAATATATGCGATACGCACCTTTACTTCTTGACTTCAAGTTTATTAATATTTTCTTTCTTTTTACAATGTTTTCACTTAGGTTGTAACTTACAATTGTATAACAATAAATATTTAAAGCTACAAAAAGAATTTTGTAGTTTCTCTCTTTGTAGAATTATAAACTGTTATATTATTAATTATAATTAAGAGTAACGATGATTAAACTATTTACTCTTGAACATCCCGGCCCCCTTGCTATATTGCAACAAAGGGACATGGGACATATATACAGATATATAGATTCTTTTATTTTAACTAGATGCAATTCAATAACATTATGTGATTCATTTATATGTATAGAAAAAATAGATATAATATATGTGTGGATATTACAAAAATAATAAACACAAAAAAATATATAAGTTAATTCGTTTAATAGAGAAATATATAAGTTAATCCTTAAAAAAAAAAGAATATATATAAACACTTCAAAAAAAATAAAACAGCTTCTAAATCCCAAAATTACCAATAATTGTCCAACCCAGGACAGTATCTTGGGCCATTGGAGAACCAACTGTTTCATGCTGGAGGCCAGATTTTATAAGCCGAGGAAAGATATCCGCTCCCAAAATAATATTTATCTCGGATGGCTGATAGAAAGTGGGATCAGCGAGATGTAAATTGGCATATAAATCTGCAACTCTATCATCTAGTTGTTCCTTGGGTTGCTTACGGGGTAGATCTTTTTCAATTTTAACTTTTATAGCAAAAATCGGATTTTCGTCAAACCGTGGACGTATTTTAATTTTGCACCAGCGTTCAACACCAACTCTCATCTCAGATAATTTATATCGCTTTACAAGGAATTCGGCTATGGAGCTTACCTCTGAGCAGGGGTTAAGAATTCCTCGTACGTTGGACCATTGGGTACCCAATTCTATTTTGACAACAACGGTTGGTAGGAGTGTGATAGTACGCTCATCGCTAGTAGTAGGGACGGTAACAAGTCGTGGAGAACGAAGACGTTCATGACGATGGAGGAGAGAATGATGTCGACCTCCACACTGTCGGCAGCGATCAGTATTACGGCAGCGATTAATGAGGTGAGAGTATGCTAAGCAATTTTCACAATAATGGTTCTTTTTGACGATTTTTAGTTTTTCTGTCACATTTAAGCGTTTAAACTTTAAACATTTCCTAAGGGTATGATAGTGGTGACACAAGCAACATTTTTTGGTTTTATGGGGAGGACGAGATTTACGGCGACTATCTCTTTCTTCCAAAGGTGATAAACTACGACGAGCTTGACGTGGCATGATGGGAGCTGTAAGTAAAAATATTATATGAATTAGTGCTGTTCAGGGTTAGGGAGTAGAATTAATTTGACAATGGGCCTAGTTACGATGCCATTAGCAGTTCGTACTTCAGCGACTCGGACCCTATTGTCATTGCCATGAATAACATTTTCAATGCGGCCCAGGCGCCATTGGTTTGAGGGTAAATTGTCTTGTTTTATGACGACAAGATCGCCTATGGCGTAATCACGCTGAGGGAATTTCCACTTAAAACGTTTATGAAGCTCTTTTAAATACTCTTCTTTCCATCTGATAGCAAAGTGGTGATACAGAATTTTCAATTTTTGCCACCTGTTGACATAGCTCAATGAGCGATCGGACAAATCAGGTTCTGGCGGCGATAAAAGTGAATTTCCAACCAGGAAATGGCCAGGAGTTAGAGCATTAAGATCAGTGGGATTATCGCTCATTGGACTTAGGGGTCTTGAGTTTAAGCAAGCTTCGATTCGGGCCAAAATAGTGGAAAATTCTTCAAAAGTAAAACTCTGACAATGAGATATTCGTTTAAGATGCATTTTGAAGCTTTTGACTCCGGCTTCCCAGAGTCCTCCCATATGTGGAGCTCCTGGTGGTATAAAATGCCATTCTAGCGGAACGAAAGTATGTCTTTCAAGGAGTTTTCGCCGAACAAGTGAAATGAAATGATATTTATCACTATCCAATATATTGGAAGCACCTACAAATGCAAGACCATTGTCAGAATAAAGTGCAGTAGGGGATCCTCTTCGTGAAAAGAAGCGTGCAAAGGCTGCTAAAAATACTTGCGTAGATATCTCACTTGTGGCTTCGAGATGAATAGCTTTCGTTGCAAAACATACAAATACCAACACGTATCCTTTTGTAACTTTACATCCGCGCCCTGCGTATGATTTAATATCAAATGGGCCAGCGAAGTCTACTCCAGTGTTGGTGAATGGGCGACTGAGAGTTGTTCTCTCGGGAGGTAAGGCGGCCATAATCTGTTGACTCTTTTGATGTTTTTCAATAACACACGTACTGCATTGAGAGATGATGGATTTTATAAGAACCTTTAGCCTGGGAACGTAATAATAATGTCTCATAAGCCGGCACAAAAGTGCATTTTGGCCATGAAGGGAGTATTTGTGTAGAAACGATAAAAATAAACGAGTATAGGTTCCATGATACGGCAAGATAATTGGAAAACGTTCATCGTGATTTAAAGCTGGAGAATTCGATAAGCGACCATTAATACGCATAATACCTTCAGAGTCAATAAAAGGATTAAGAGTCAATATGTGACTTTTCCGTGGTATTCTCTGACCCTGGGATAATAATTTATATTCTTCTGGGAAATATGAGCGTTGGCAAGCGATGACCATTCTAGATCTTGCGTGAATTAATTCATCACGTGTCAGAACGTCAGTTGTTACTAAATAGTGGCGCAATTTCCGATTACATCTATAATAGAAACGAAAAATTCGGCAAACCACTCGCATAGCTTTTGGGAAATCCGAGAAGTTTTTCAAGAGGTCGAGATTGTTCATATTAGTAAGGTGAACTTGTACGGGTCTGGCTTCTACTTCTGTAGTAAAGCTTTTGTTGAATTGGGGCCATTCCGTTCTGGGTAATCTAAGCCACTCCGGCCCATGCCACCACAAGTCGCTAGTCAAAAGCTGAGAGAGTGTGAGTCCACGAGAAGCCAAATCGGCGGGGTTACTTTTTGAATCTACGTGCGACCAACATTGATTGCCAACTTTATCGACAATAGAAGAAACACGATTCTCAACAAATGTTTTCCATTTGTTAGGAGATTTCTGCAGCCATGCCAAGACAATCGTTGAATCGGTCCACAGGAAAAGTTTATGATTTCGTAGGTTAAGTTGAGACATGATGGACTCGACCATAGTGGCCATTAATTCTGCACCGCAAAGCTCTTTTCTCGGTAATGAAATGAATTTTACCGGAGCTACTTTTGATTTGGCAACCAACAAATGGGAAGATACGGAGCCTAGATTTTCGGCGCGTATATATAAGGCTGCAGCGTATGCCTTCTCAGAAGCATCACAGAATCCATGCAGTTCAATCGAATACGTCGGATCAAAATCGACAAATCGGGGAATTTTCATGTTTTCAATATTAGAATAATCATCTAAAAATGCATGCCATTTAGAAAGAGTTGATGGTTTAAGATCCTCGTCCCAGTTTGTTTCATCTATCCAAATCTGCTGCATGATCATTTTGGCAACAATTATTTTGGGTGCAAGCCAACCAGCAGGGTCAAATAACTTGGCTATTTCGGAGAGTACTGACCTTTTAGTAATCAAACTCCGGTCTGGATGAGTCTTCAAACGGAAATAAAATTGGTCACTACCTGCATTCCACCGCAAACCTAAGGTTTTTGTGGTACATGAGTCTGATAGTTTCAGGAACTCTGCGTCCAGTAAATGATTGGGAGGAAGATCTTTGAGCAGATATTGGTTGTTTGCTGTCCATTTGCGAAGAGAGAAGCCAGCCGACTGAAGTGTTTCTATGATTTCATTCCTAGCTTTAAGAGCAGAGGACAATGTATGTGCACCAACCAATACATCATCAACGTACATATAGTCACGAAGAATATTCGAAGCCATTGGATGCGATTTTTCATGCAAAGTTGCTAATTCAAGCAGGGTTCGTATTGCCAGGTAGGGTGCGCAATTGATACCAAATGTTACCGTTTTCAACTCAAAATCCTGTATAGGTTCTTGTGGAGAATTTCGAAAAATAATTCTCTGATATGGGGTATGAGCAGGATTGACAAGTATCTGGCGATACATTTTTCGATATCAGAATTGAAAACATACCGAAAAAGTCTCCAACGTAAAATAAGTATAGTTAAATCCGCCTGTAAAATAGGACCGGGGAAAAGCAAATCATTGAGACTATGTCCGTTTGAAGAAGGACTAGAAGCGTTAAAGACTACTCGCAATTTGGTAGTAGTGCTATCGGGTTTTAGAACTGCATGGTGAGGGAGATAGTATGTGCAGTCTGAATTAGAGGGGTCCACTATGGACATTTGATTTAATGACGAATACTCAGAGATAACGCGATTATATTCTGTTTTTAATTGTGGATTCTTCATTAATCTTGTTTCATTTCGCAAGAATTGGTTATAAGCTATATTTCTGGAGGGGCCAATATTTATCTCATCAGGATATTCCCTCCGAAAAGGTAAGGAAACCACAAAACGACCATCGTTAGTGCGATATGTTGAGGTTTTGTAAAGTTTCTCACAATAGAAATCTTCCTCTGAAAGTCTTGGTTTTCGTGGAACTTCCTCTAATTCCCAAAATCTTTTTAGCTGGTTGTTTAGAGGCAATCTCATTAAAAACGATGAGACTGTTGAAATATTTTCATTAGTAGCTATTTTCCCTGTTATAATCCAACCAAAAACTGTATTTTGCGCGACTAGAGATTGATTATGATCCCATCGTAAGCCGTTTCGTATTATTTTGGGGTAAATATCTCCTCCTAAAAGGATTTCTATCTCTGAGCATTTGCTTCGATACGTATCAGCTATATTCAGATCAGAAAATTCGCTTTCATTGAATGCTGATAGGGGGTAATAGGGGAGTTTACTCGTAAGTTTTTTAACAACAAGAGCGTCAGTGGATAACTCAAAACAACTATCTACGGGAGAGCCAACACGAATATAGCACAGTTGTGTAGAAGTGGCAGTTAAGGTATCATTCAACCCATGGATTTCAATTCGTGATGATCGTGGTTTTAATAATAGTTTATTCTGAAGTTTCTTTGTAATAAAGGTTGCTTCTGAAGCGGAGTCGATCAAGGCTCGAACTGTATATTTCAAATCGTTGGAATATATATCAACGAGGGCAGTTCCAAGTAAAACGGTTGAATTCGAAGTGGACTGTATTTGGGTAGAAAAGGATTGTCGCATTTGAGCAATAGCTTCTGCAGACGTAGAGGGGTTTGTATTTTGAGGAGTGCTGTGAACTCGGGGGTTAATGTTTGCATTTGAAACTGTTGGCCTAGGGGATTCCAGGGGGTTAAAATGAGTTGGATTTGAAGAGATTCCTGTACGATGTAGCAAGGAATGATGTTTTTGCTTACATAGTTGGCAGACATACTGACTTTTACACCTTTTAAATTCATGGGATGTACCGAGGCAATTCGTACATCGCTTTTGTTTTTTAACGACTAAAAAGCGTTCTTCAATGGGCATACTTAAAAAAGTTGGACAAAGTCTTAGAGGATGAGTTCCAGAGCATAGCAAACAGTTGCCAGGTTTCCCATTAGGAACACTAGTACGATAACTTTTAACTTTATTTTGTTCCGATATATTAGATTTTTTCGGCAGAGAAAATTTGTTACTGAAACTATTGGGAGTATTAAACGTTGTCCGGATATCCGCTACTGATTCCAGTGTTTGGAATCTGGATGTTAAGAAAGCGTCCATTTGTTTCCAGGTTGGTAGCTCTGTGCTATTGGGAAGAGATTGCTCCCACAGATTGAGAGTGATTTCCGGTAAACATGTGGAACAGATATAAATAAAGATAATGTCCCAGTTATCCGTCTGAATTTTCAAGAGGGCAAGATTTGTAACGCAATCATTTATCGTTCGTTGGATACGTCTAATATTGCTACCAGTTTCCTTGGATACGGGAGAGATATTAAAGAGATTTTTTAATTGTGCGTTCACGAGTATTCTCTTATTCTCATAACGATTAACTAAATTTTGCCATGCCATTTCAAAACCGTCGTTAGTAATAGGGCAAGTACGTAGCAGTTCACGAGCTTCGCCTTGTGTTTTCTTAATAAGATGGCACATCTTTTCGACTGGCGATAAACGTTTGCTGTTCCGATACAGGGCTGTGAACATATCGCGAAACGTTGGCCACGACTGATAATCTCCATTAAAAATTTCAGTATCGCAAGGAGGCAACGATATATGAGATATAGTGTCAACTAGGGGGTTAGGAAGGGAATCAACTGCAGTATTAGCAGGTGTTTGTCTGCAAAGTCCATCTAAAATTTCATTAGATTTCGACAAAACCTTGACGTGAGCCTCGAACGTTGAATAAAATCGAGCTTTAAGCGTTTGAATATCAACATCTTCTTCGAGCTCATTAAATTTATTTAAAATGTCATCATAAGATGCTCTAAAATCAGACCAAAGACGAATTATTTCGTCCTTTTGGACTTCTAACGTATGAAGGGAGTGGCTTTCAATGGGAAGCGTATCAAAATACGACTGAAATTCGACAACTCGATCGGAAGCCTTTATAAAAGTGTCGAGTACAGACATTATGAGAAATTAAAGAAGTTGTCTATAATGAAATTCAAAATCTAATTTCCAATCAATTAATCAATCACGACAAAAAACCGCGAACCGATGTAGAATGGGTGCAATGAGATTTAGTATACGATAGGTAGATTGTTATTGGGTGATATATTTTAAAATATTTATTTTCAAAATATAAAGATATATTTGTATATGAGTATAATAGATATAGTACACTGTTAAGAGTAGTAGTTATCTTTGAAAGAAAAAAATAAATGCAAAACAAAAAACCTGTGTCCCACAATAACTGCTTAATTTTGATTTATTAACAATTTAATTCCAAATTATTTTAGTTGATAGATTTCGGTACTTTTTATTTAATTTAAATAATTTTATTAAAAATGTTTTTTTTTAGAATATTTCGAATTTTACTTCCCGATAATTTATTTTAAATTATTTATTTATTGTTTTTAGTAAAATTTATTTTATTTAATTTTGTATTTTTATTAAAAAAAGAATTTTGAAGTTTTTGTTCGTTGGGAAGCACGATGTTCAAATGAAAATGTTCGCTGGCATATGTTTCTAGATACAAATATGTAAATAAACCTTTTTTTCTTTTGTTTATATCAACATACAATTCGAAACAGCTGATCAACACAACTGTCTTTTTTTGATTTTCGCACTTTTTTATTATTCTTTCTCTTTACATCAAACATGAAATGAGAAGATTAACATTTAATGACAATGTGTAGTTAAAGTTCAAACGTTTTGTTACCGAGGTTGGTTATGTTACAATTAACATCTGTTAAAATTTTGTTGAGTTGTAATGTAAAAACTTTAACAGAGATCACTGATTTATTTAAAAATAAGACATGTAATTATCATGTGGATTTCGTTTCATTTAAGCCGTGGGATATTTTTTTTCAAAAAATTCTAACAGTAAGGACAGGTTTTTGTTGTTGCACTTTTTATGTTTTGCACTTTCGTTTTCTTTTTATATTTATATGTATATATATTTTTTTTTTTTAGCACTTTTATAAAATATGTAAAAAAATATTATTTTTTTTTTTGACTTACATTTGCAATTAAATGTGATGTATTTATATATTTTATATGTAGATTTTTAAAGGTGATCTTACGGGGATGTTAAAGGGGTTATTCACAGAGTTCAGGAAATTAATAAGCTTGTGTTCAGTCACGAAAGTTATATTTTCCTGAAAAAGAACTATTTGTAAAAATTATCCACAGTTTATAATTTTAAAAATCCGGATCGAATGGACCAAATGTTGGGGGGAGTTGTGAATAATTTTGTTACAAATAGTGTAGATAAAAAATATTCGGGGGTTAGAGTGGTACAAAACACAATATAATATATGCGATACGCACCTTTACTTCTTGACTTCAAGTTTATTAATATTTTCTTTCTTTTTACAATGTTTTCACTTAGGTTGTAACTTACAATTGTATAACAATAAATATTTAAAGCTACAAAAAGAATTTTGTAGTTTCTCTCTTTTGTAGAATTATAAACTGTTATATTATTAATTATAATTAAGAGTAACGATGATTAAACTATTTACTCTTGAACAATTATAATTATAATTATAATTAAAATTAAAATTATAATTACAATTATAAGTATAATTATAATTATAATTATAATTATAATTATAATTATAATTATAATTATAATTATCATTATAATTATCATTATAATTATAATTATAATTTTATAATTTTTAAATCTGAATTTGACTCCAATGTCTGAAATATATTTTTAAATCTAAATTTGATTTAAAATTCGAAATTTTATGTAAAAATCAAAATTCTATTAAAAAATCTGTATTTTATACAAAAATTTTAATAAAAATATTCTAAAAATTGTTGTAAAATCTAAATTCGATTTCAAAATCTAAAATTAATTTTAAAATCCAAATTTTATTATTTTTGAATTTATTTCCAAAATCATTCTTAATTTTGATTTTTTAAATCTATTTTTTTTTATAAAATAAGAATTTTATTTAAGAATCAAAAATTTTTTCTAAAAGCAAAATTTGGATTTTAGTTTGTTTTTAGTAAAAAATAAAAAAATTTCATTCTTTAAATGTTTAAAATTTATTACAAATATTTTTTACTGTTTTTTTTTTTTGTTTTAATATTTTCATTTAAATAAATTCAACTCAATTTTATTTTAATTAATATTTTCCATTAACAATAATAATGATCATACGCCTCCTGACCTCTCGTTGTGAAAAACAACAAAAATTTTTTTTGAAAACTTTGCTAAAATCCAAGAAATAATTTTCATAAGACATTAATAAATATTTAAATAAAAATATTTTAGCTTAAGAAGTTGTTGTTACACCCTATACCACCGTAGGTGTTTGGGGTATTATGTGGTTTTGCTGATGTTTGTAACATAAAGAGAAAAATGGCGTTACACCCACGTTTAAGTATACCGTTCGACTTAGTATCACTTTCAGAGTCGATTTAACGATAACTGCCCGTCCATCTGTCTGTCCATTCGGCAGGCTGTCCATGTTAACGTTTTGAATAGTCTAAAGGTCGCATTTTTTTCCTTTAAAGTGGTTTTAAGGTCATAGAAGTTCTAAATTCTAAGCGACAAACCCCCAAATATCACTTTCAAGGGCAAAGATCTCACATATAAGTAGCGCAATAATAATTATTGAAATTAAGATAAATATAAGTAAAAATAGATTTGCAAAATTATACGATGGTCGGTTAATAATTTTTCTATCTAATAAAATTAACATTAATTAATCTAAGTAACACAATAATTTACTTCACACTTAAGTAAAAAGTAAAAATAGATTTGCAAAAATTATACGAGGGTCGTTTAATAATTTCTTGTAGCACCATTAAAACCACCCCAAACCGGAAAAATACATTTTAAAACGCATAAAATCAACATAAATCTAAGTAGAACAATAATGTTGTACACACTAAAGAATAAATCAAAAAATCGAATTATACGAGGGTCGTTCATAAATTGTTCATAACTTCCATTTTTAACCGACAGTGTGGTGTAGGGTGTTAGATCGTCGAGCTTAACAGACTAAACATTCTTACTTGTTTATTTTATTCGATTCATTTTTTATACCCTACACCACCAGAAGTGGTAAAGAGGGTATATTAAATTTATTGTTGCGTATGTAATGCTAAGATGGAATTATCTCAGACCCCATCATTTGTATATTCTTGCATCAAATCAAAATCTGAGACGATTTAGTTATGTCCGTCTGTCTTTCCATCTGTCTGTCTGTATGGCCGTCTGTCTTTTTGTCTGTTGTTGGCATACTCAGAATTTACACAGCTCAATGAAAATTGGCCTGAGTATTTATTATACTCCTGAAAAGTTTTCTATTTAAAACCAGCAAAATCGGTTCAGATGGTTAAGAGATATAGACCGATATCTAAGATAACTTCTAAATTAAAAAAATTCTTTCATATGATGTATGCGTTTGTGAGTGTGTAAGTGCGTACAATGTACATGTACGAGACATAATGTATTTATATCTTTGGCTTTTGTGGTGGAGGGTATTGAAGATTCATCATAGCCGAATATAGCATTCCTACTCGTTTATTTGTTTGCCTTCAAACATTTTCAACATACACACACACATATATATACATACATCGTATAAAATTAAAATTTATGCTTGACATACAAAAATTCTTTTTCTCTCATTCTGTCTCTCGTCGTCCTTTTTGTATTTTGTGGTGTCAGTGTTTATGGCAATAATTACTTGTTAATTAATGATATTAAGACAGAAAGAACAAGAAAAAAGGAAAAACAGAAAGAGAGAGAGAGAGAGAAAAGTATGAGTAGAATAAGCGTCTGTTTGTCTAAATGGCTGTTGGCTTTAGTTTAGTCGTTTAGTTTTTATGAAGGATAAATATGTGTGTTTGTATGAGTGTGTGTTTGTGATTGGATGTGTATGTGTGTGTATGTGTCATTATGTTTTGGGGTGCTGTTGCCGTAATTGTCATACAAATATTGTTGACTTTTTGTTATAACAAGTACCTCTAAAGTGAGCCAAAACAAGCACTTATAGATAGATTATAATAATAACAGCAACAACAATTACAACAACAAAATCTATAAAATATATAAGTATTAACTACAACTACAAATAAAAGACTAAATAGAAAATTTGAAAAAAAAAATTTATAAGGGCAAATGTTAACATATAAAACGAGATTGGAATTTAAAGTTCTTTTCAAAACATTTAATTTTTAAATTTCATTTTTTTTTTTTTTTCATTTTTTCATGCGTCCAAAATTTTGAATCCTTCTGTTTTCTTTAAAGTACCAGTATTTTGTTTCTCCATTTAAAAGCATAATTTAGTTTAAGTACAATTGTAAATGTGTGTATCTCACAATTATACCCTCGAGTACCCAAACACGCAAACACACACATACATACAAACTATCTTTACTTTTCTCTTGTTCAAGTGTTGATGTGTAAAATATGCTGAATATTTGTTCAAGACATTTTTATTTTTTCTTCTTATTTTACTGTTATTCAACATGGAGTCTAATACAAACACTAAAAGGGTGTGAGTATGTGCGGGCAATAATAGCAGGTCCTTAAATTGTGAAAGCATATTTAACAGTTATCTTGGTAACATTTATGTAATAGAGAGAAGGAGAGATAATAATTTGAAATTTATTTGTGGCAATGAAATGGATATCAACTTGAGATGCTTTTTTTTTAGTAACGCAAAAGTTTAAGAGATACTTTTTTTGGCTACGAAAAATATTTAGATTTTAAAGTGCAATCAACATTTGAATTCTAATTTAGTTCTTGTTCAGTTCTAGTTTAGTTCTAGTTCAGTTCTAGTTCATTTCTAGTTTAGTTCTTGTTCAGTTTTAGTTCAGTTCTAGTTCAGTTCTAGTTCAGTTCAAGTTCAATTCTAGTTTAGTTCTAATTCAGTTCTAGTTCAGTTCTAGTTCAATTCAAGTTCAGTTCTTTTTCAGTTCTAGTTCATTTCTAGTTCAGTTCTAGTTCATTTCTAGTTCAGTTCTACTTTAGTTCTAGTTCAGTTCTAGTTCAGTTCTACTTCAGTTCTATTTTAGTTCTTGTTTAGTTCTAGTTCAGTACTATTTAATTTCTAGTTCAGTTCCACTTTAGTTCTAGTTTAGTTCTTGTTCAGTTCTATTTTAGTTCTTGTTTAGTTCTAGTTCAGTTCTATTTAATTTCTAGTTCAGTTCTAGTTTAGTTCTTGTTCTTTTTTAGTTTAGTTCTAGTTCAAATTTTAATTAAGATTCTAGTTCAGATTCAATATAAAATTCTTGTTTAAATTCAAGTTCAGATTTTAGTTGAGATTCCAGTTCAGATTCTAGTTCGGATTCCAATTCAGGTTTAAGTTCAGATTCTAGTTCTGATTTTAATTCAGATTTTTTAGTTCAGTTCTAATTTAGTTCTTATCCAGTTCAAGTCCATTTATGATTCACTTCTAGTTTTAAGTAAAGTTTAAGTTTAGACTCTTGTTTAACTTCTTAGATCGGAATTTAATTTAGTTCAGATTGTTGCTTAAAGTTTCTAATTCAGCTCCAGATAAATTTGTAAATTTTTTAGTTCAGTTTTTATCCAGTACTGACTCAGTTCTAGACCAGTTATAGTTTGGATTCTAGATTTAGTTTTATTTCTAGTCCAGAATTTAGTTCATATTCAAGTTCTGATTTTAGTTAAGATTCTAATTCTGATTTTAGTTCAAATTCTAGTTCAGATTTATTACATTTCTAGTTCAGTTTTAGATTCTAGTTTAGTTCTTATCCTGCTCTGGTTCAGTTCTAGTCCAGTTCAAGTTTAAATTCTAAGTCCGACTATAGCACAGAATTCACTTCTAATTTTGGTCCAAAAATTTTGTTTAGATTCCTTTTCGGATTCTTATTGAGATTTTATTTCAGATTGTAGTTCAGATTCTAATTCAGTAACGAAACTAAGAAATTAAATTATACATTCTTATGATTTATTCCGATTTTTATCGGGAGTACGTCCTTTTATTTAATTTCTTTTTTAATAAAAGTTCGCAGTGTAGACATTTTGGAGACAAGATAATGTGATACATTTAACGAAAAGAAAGTAAATAATGGAATTAAATCTTTATGTTCTTTTGGCTTCTCTTTTACGAATATTGAATTAATTGGACAACTGTTTTTTTGTTGTTTCTTTTGTTGCTTCCATTTCAATGACCTTGAATTCATTATCTTTTATCTTTAAGCAAAACTAAATTTTCTTCTTATTTTAACTGGCAGCCTTCAGCGATTTCTATTAAGAGTTTTCCTTTATTCATATACGTATTATCGTTATATTCTCTCTCTCTCTCTCTCACACTTGTTTATCAATTTATTTAAGGAAAGAACTACAATTTTCATTATCATTTTCTGATAGCAAACAAGAATGAGAATTAAATTCAATTATTGGTTTTGCTTTAATTTAAATATTCTATTTAGTCCATAAGTCCATAAGACATGATAAATACATAAAATGTCTGTAACTGTAACTCTCTTCCCTCTCTTTCTCTGCTGCTTCTAATGGACAACAAATGTTAAGTTGATTTCACCAAAACCAGAATAAATAATTTTCCCAAAAGTCAAGATAATTTATGAATTTGTGAAGAGATAGAGAGAGCGCTACTCTGACGCCACAGAAGAATATTTGTGAATCCTTAAGCCACACAAGAGAGAACAGGAAGAAACAGAAGGATAAAATTGATTAAAAAAAAACTTGAAAATTGAATATTAAAAATCCTTCAAACGCATTAATTTCAATATTTTAATTACAAAAAAAATACAACAAAAACAAACTGAACGAGAATAATAAATTTCATTGTTCGTTCTTGTTGTCTTTCAAGGACAAAAATTATTGTCAATTAATGAGTAATTAAAGGAAGCTGTTTTTGTAATAAAATCAATTTTCTTTTATAAAATAAATTATCGTAAGATTGAAGAGGAGAGGAAGAGAGAGTGAGACCAACATGACGTATACGCAATTTCATTATTAATAGAAATTAATTTACATAATCAAAAACACTCATACGCAACGGTGACATTAAGAAAATGTGTCTTGTATGGTAAACACGAAGAAGAAAATGTACTTAAATTTGACATTAAACAAATTTTTGAATGAAGTTTAAATATTGAAAATTCGAAAAATCATGAGATTGAATTTTTCTAGAATTTAGTGCAAAAGTGTTTTAGATACCTACTAAAAGTCTTAATATAATTAATAAAAGATACTGAATTTATAACAGTATTAGAAATGTTTAAATTTTATACAGATGATAGTTTAGTTTAAGTTCAGTTGCAGCTCAGTTCTAGATTCAGTTCTTGATTAAATTATTAATTCAGTTCTTGATAAAGTTTTTGATTCTGTTCTTGATTAAAATTTTGATTTAGTACTTTATGCAATTCTAATTGCAGTTCAAGATTAAGTTCTTGATTCAGTTCTTAATTAAGTTCTTTATTCCGATCCTGACTCAATTATAGTTCAAATTCAAGCTTAATTCTTGATTTGGTTCTAATTTAGTTCTAATTAAATTCTAGTTCAGTTGTAACTGATTTTTAGTTGAGTTGAGTTCAACTGCATTTCTAGTTCAGGTTCTATATCAGTTGTAGTTCTAGTTTAGATTCTTGTTCAGTTCTGGTTCAGTTGTAGTTCATATTCTAGATCAGATTCTGGCTCTTCCAGATTTTAGTTCGAATCGAGTTCGTATTTTAGTTCAGAATCTAGTTCTGGTTTAGTTCAGATTCTATCCCTAATTTAAGTCCATATTCGATTTCGATTAAAGTTCAGACTCTAGTTTAGATTCTAGTTTGTATCCTGGTTCAGATTATAGTCCTGATTCTCGTTTAGATTCTGATTTTAGTTTAGATTCTCGTGCAGTTTCCTGTTTAGATTATAATCATTCTAGTTTCTCTTTATGTTCAGATTCTAGTTCAGATTTTTGTTTAGATTCTAGTTCAGATTTTAGTTCTGATTTAAATTCAGTTTCTAGATTGAGATTCTAATTGATATTTTAATTGAGTTTCCAGTATCGATTCTTGCTGAGATTCTAGTCCTGATTCTTGCTCAAATTTTAATTCAGGTGCTAGTTTAGATCCTTGTTTTGTTTTTAATTCCATTCTATTTCAATTCTAGTTTCGTAATCGTTTTTTATTTTAGTTCATTTCATTTCCAAAAAAAAAAAAAAAAAAAAAAAAAACAAATTTCAATAAAAATTTTCCTTGAATAAATTTCGAATAAAAAGAAATTGATGTTTTTATAACCCAAATTAAATACAAATTTAACTTGAGATAAGAAAAATAATAAAAATTCATAAAAATGAAAAATAGTTTTGTTTTTTTGTCATTTGCTAAATTCACACTTGAATAGTTTAATTGATTGCTTTAGTCCTTGATAATTTTCCTTTTTTTCCGTTTTCATTGACTTAATGCTGATTCATCAATTTAAGCAAATAATCTAGCAAAAGGAGATATATTTAATTTATTAAGCTACAAGAGACGCAACATCAATTCAGATAACGAGATTGTGACCTTTTCCGGCAACAAATATCCTTAAATTACAGCTAAAACCTTCTGGAAAGTAACTTTAAATTATTTTCCTTAGAAATTTAAAATTAAATTCCTTGAATAGTGTTTTCAATATTCTGCTAATAATCTGTTTTAGTATTTTCCCTATTTACAGTCTTTTAGCCTGAAAACTAAAGTTTGTTGATTTCATATGAATTATTCCTTTTTTTAAGCATCAATTTTCGCTTAATCATTATTTTGATCATTATTCTCATCATCGTCTTTTATCGTTATCGTTGTCATATAAACAGTAAAATTTTCTCATAAAATCGTTGGAAAATAATAATAAAAAAGCACTAAAAAAATCATAATCATCGTATCGGAAACATCAAGAGGAAAATAAATGATTAATGACAAAAATTTTTTGTTTACACATTTACGAAAACAAAACCAAAGAATAGAAGAAAATAAAAAACTAAAATAAAATGGGATATTTAATAATTAGAGGAAAGTTAATACAAATAATTTTCACTTTAATTATTTCTACTAAATTAAAATTTAAACATTTTTTATAAATCGGGAATTTATCGAAAATTTCTATAAATCGGGAATTTATCGAAAATTTTCTATAAATCGAGAATTTATCGAATTTTCTCTATAAATCGAGATTATCGAAATTCTATAATCGAGAATTTATCGAAAATTCTCTATAAATCGAGAATTTATCGAAAATTCTCTATAAATCGAGAATTTATCGAAAATTCTCTATAAATCGAGAATTTATCGAAAATTCTCTATAAATCGAGAATTTATCGAAATTCTCTATAAATCGAGAATTTATCGAAAATTCTCTATAAATCGAGAATTATCGAAATTCTATAATCGAGAATTTATCGAAATTCTCTATAAATCGAGAATTTATCGAAAATTCTCTATAAATCGAGAATTTATCGAAAATTCTCTATAAATCGAGAATTTATCGAAAATTCTCTATAAATCGAGAATTTATCGAAAATTCTCTATAAATCGAGAATTTATCGAAAATTCTCTATAAATCGAGAATTTATCGAAAATTCTCTATAAATCGAGAATTTATCGAAAATTCTCTATAAATCGAGAATTTATCGAAAATTCTCTATAAATCGAGAATTTATCGAAAATTCTCTATAAATCGAGAATTTATCGAAAATTCTCTATAAATCGAGAATTTATCGAAAATTCTCTATAAATCGAGAATTTATCGAAAATTCTCTATAAATCGAGAATTTATCGAAAATTCTCTATAAATCGAGAATTTATCGAAAATTCTCTATAAATCGAGAATTTATCGAAAATTCTCTATAAATCGAGAATTTATCGAAAATTCTCTATAAATCGAGAATTTATCGAAAATTCTCTATAAATCGAGAATTTATCGAAAATTCTCTATAAATCGAGAATTTATCGAAAATTCTCTATAAATCGAGAATTTATCGAAAATTCTCTATAAATCGAGAATTTATCGAAAATTCTCTATAAATCGAGAATTTATCGAAAATTCTCTATAAATCGAGAATTTATCGAAAATTCTCTATAAATCGAGAATTTATCGAAAATTTCTATAAATCGAGAATTTATCGAAAATTTTCTATAAATCGAGAATTTATCGAAAATTTTCTATAAATCGAGAATTTATCGAAAATTTTCTATAAATCGAGAATTTATCGAAAATTTTCTATAAATCGGAATTATCGAAAATTTCTAAAACGGAATTTATCGAAAATTTTCTATAAACGGAATTTATCGAAAATTTTCTATAAATCGGGAATTATCGAAAATTCTCTATAAATCCGAGAATTTATCGAAAATTCTCTATAAATCGAGAATTTATCGAAAATTCTCTACAAATCGAGAATTTATCGAAAATTCTCTATAAATCGAGAATTTATCGAAAATTCTCTTAAATCGAGAATTTATCGAAAATTCTCTATAATCGAGATTTATCGAAATTAATTGAGATTTATCGAAAATTCTTATATATCGAGAATTTATCGAAAATTCTCTATATATCGAGAATTTATCGAAAATTTTTCTATAATTGAGAATTTGTCGAAATTCTCTATATATCGAGAATTTATCGAAAATTTTCTATAAATTGAAATTGAGAATTTCTCGACAATTTTCTATAAATTGAGAATTTCTCGACAATTTTCTATAAATGAGAATTTCTCGAAAATTTTCTATAAATTGAGAATTCTCGAAAATTTTCTATAAATTGAGAATTTTTCGAAAATTTCTATAAATTGAGAATTTCTCGAAAATTTTCTATAAATTGAGAATTTCTCGAAAATTTTCTATAATTGAGAATTTCTCGAAAATTTTCTATAAATTGAGAATTTCTCGAAAATTTTCTATAAATTGAGAATTTCTCGAAAATTTCTATAATTGAGAATTTCTCGAAAATTTTCTATTAATTGAGAATTTCTCGAAAATTTTCTATAAATTGAGAATTTCTCGAAAATTTTCTATAAATTGAGAATTTCTCGAAAATTTTCTATAAATTGAGAATTTCTCGAAAATTTCTATAAATTGAGAATTTCTCGAAAATTTTCTATAAATTGAGAATTTCTCGAAAATTTTCTATAAATTGAGAATTTCTCGAAAATTTTCTATAAATTGAGAATTTCTCGAAAATTTTCTATAAATTGAGAATTTCTCGAAAATTTTCTATAAATTGAGAATTTCTCGAAAATTTTCTATAAATTGAGAATTTCTCGAAAATTTTCTATAAATTGAGAATTTCTCGAAAATTTTCTATAAATTGAGAATTTCTCGAAATTTTCTATAAATTGGGAATTTATCGAAAATTCTCTATAAATCGAGAATTTATCGAAAATTTTCTATAAATTGGGAATTTATCGAAAATTCTCTATAATCGAGAATTTATCGAAATTTTCTATAAATTGGGAATTTATCGAAAATTTTCTATAAATTGGGAATTTATCGAAAATTTTCTATAAATTGGGAATTTATCGAAAATTTTCTATAAATTGGGAATTTATCGAAAATTTTCTATAAATTGGGAATTTATCGAAAATTTTCTATAAATTGGGAATTTATCGAAAATTTTCTATAAATTGAGAATTTATCGAAAATTTTCTATAAATTGAGAATTTATCGAAAATTTTCTATAAATTGAGAATTTATCGAAAATTTTCTATAAATTGAGAATTTATCGAAAATTTTCTATAAATTGAGAATTTATCGAAAATTTTCTATAAATTGAGAATTTATCGAAAATTTCTATAAATTGAGAATTTATCGAAAATTTTCTATAAATTGAGAATTTATCGAAAATTTTCTATAAATTGAGAATTTATCGAAAATTTTCTATAAATTGAGAATTTATCGAAAATTTTCTATAAATTGAGAATTTATCGAAAATTTTCTATAAATTGAGAATTTATCGAAAATTTTCTATAAATTGAGAATTTATCGAAAATTTTCTATAAATTGAGAATTTATCGAAAATTTTCTATAAATTGAGAATTTATCGAAAATTTTCTATAAATTGGGAATTTATCGAAAATTCTCTATAAATCGAGAATTTATCGAAAATTTTCTATAAATTGGGAATTTATCGAAAATTTTCTATAAATTGAGAATTTCTCGAAAATTTTCTATAAATTGAGAATTTCTCGAAAATTTTCTATAAATTGAGAATTTCTCGAAAATTTTCTATAAATTGAGAATTTCTCGAAAATTTTCTATAAATTGAGAATTTCTCGAAAATTTTCTATAAATTGAGAATTTCTCGAAAATTTTCTATAAATTGAGAATTTCTCGAAAATTTTCTATAAATTGAGAATTTCTCGAAAATTTTCTATAAATTGAGAATTTCTCGAAAATTTTCTATAAATTGAGAATTTCTCGAAAATTTTCTATTAAATTGAGAATTTCTCGAAAATTTTCTATAAATTGAGAATTTCTCGAAAATTTTCTATAAATTGAGAATTTCTCGAAAATTTTCTATAAATTGAGAATTTCTCGAAAATTTTCTATAAATTGAGAATTTCTCGAAAATTTTCTATAAATTGAGAATTTCTCGAAAATTTTCTATAAATTGAGAATTTCTCGAAAATTTTCTATAAATTGAGAATTTCTCGAAAATTTTCTATAAATTGAGAATTTCTCGAAAATTTTCTATAAATTGAGAATTTCTCGAAAATTTTCTATAAATTGAGAATTTCTCGAAATTTCTAAATTGAATTCTCGAAATTTCTATAAATTGAGAATTTCTCGAAAATTTTCTATAAATTGAGAATTTCTCGAAAATTTTCTATAAATTGAGAATTTCTCGAAAATTTTCTATAAATTGAGAATTTCTCGAAAATTTTCTATAAATTGAGAATTTCTCGAAAATTTTCTATAAATTGAGAATTTCTCGAAAATTTTCTATAAATTGGGAATTTATCGAAAATTCTCTATAAATCGAGAATTTATCGAAAATTTTCTATAAATTGGGAATTTATCGAAAATTTTCTATAAATTGGGAATTTATCGAAAATTTTCTATAAATTGGGAATTTATCGAAAATTTTCTATAAATTGGGAATTTATCGAAAATTTTCTATAAATTGAGAATTTATCGAAAATTTTCTATAAATTGAGAATTTATCGAAAATTTTCTATAAATTGAGAATTTATCGAAAATTTTCTATAAATTGAGAATTTGTCGAAAATTTTCTATAAATTGAGAATTTATCGAAAATTTTCTATAAATTGAGAATTTATCGAAAATTTTCTATAAATTGAGAATTTATCGAAATTTTCTATAAATTGAGAATTTATCGAAAATTTTCTATAAATTGAGAATTTATCGAAAATTTTCTATAAATTGAGAATTTATCGAAAATTTTCTATAAATTGAGAATTTATCGAAAATTTTCTATAAATTGAGAATTTATCGAAAATTTTCTATAAATTGGGAATTTATCGAAAATTCTCTATAAATCGAGAATTTATCGAAAATTTTCTATAAATTGGGAATTTATCGAAAATTTTCTATAAATTGAGAATTTCTCGAAAATTTTCTATAAATTGAGAATTTCTCGAAAATTTTCTATAAATTGAGAATTTCTCGAAATTTTCTATAAATTGAGAATTTCTCGAAAATTTTCTATAAATTGAGAATTTCTCGAAAATTTTCTATAAATTGAGAATTTCTCGAAAATTTTCTATAAATTGAGAATTTCTCGAAAATTTTCTATAAATTGAGAATTTCTCGAAAATTTTCTATAAATTGAGAATTTCTCGAAAATTTTCTATAAATTGAGAATTTCTCGAAAATTTTCTATAAATTGAGAATTTCTCGAAAATTTTCTATAAATTGAGAATTTCTCGAAAATTTTCTATAAATTGAGAATTTCTCGAAAATTTTCTATAAATTGAGAATTTCTCGAAAATTTTCTATAAATTGAGAATTTCTCGAAAATTTTCTATAAATTGGGAATTTATCGAAAATTCTCTATAAATCGAGAATTTATCGAAAATTTTCTATAAATTGGGAATTTATCGAAAATTTTCTATAAATTGGGAATTTATCGAAAATTTTCTATAAATTGGGAATTTATCGAAAATTTTCTATAAATTGAGAATTTATCGAAAATTTTCTATAATTGAGAATTTATCGAAAATTTTCTATAAATTGAGAATTTATCGAAAATTTTCTATAAATTGAGAATTTATCGAAAATTTTCTATAAATTGAGAATTTATCGAAAATTTTCTATAAATTGAGAATTTATCGAAAATTTTCTATAATTGAGAATTTATCGAAAATTTTCTATAAATTGAGAATTTATCGAAAATTTTCTATAAATTGAGAATTTATCGAAAATTTTCTATAAATTGAGAATTTATCGAAAATTTTCTATAAATTGAGAATTTATCGAAAATTTTCTATAAATTGAGAATTTATCGAAAATTTTCTATAAATTGAGAATTTATCGAAAATTTTCTATAAATTGAGAATTTATCGAAAATTTTCTATAAATTGAGAATTTATCGAAAATTTTCTATAAATTGAGAATTTATCGAAAATTTTCTATAAATTGGGAATTTATCGAAAATTCTCTATAAATCGAGAATTTATCGAAAATTTTCTATAAATTGGGAATTTATCGAAAATTTTCTATAAATTGAGAATTTCTCGAAATTTTCTATAAATTGAGAATTTCTCGAAAATTTTCTATAATTGAGAATTTCTCGAAAATTTTCTATAAATTGAGAATTTCTCGAAAATTTTCTATAAATTGAGAATTTCTCGAAAATTTTCTATAAATTGAGAATTTCTCGAAAATTTTCTATAAATTGAGAATTTCTCGAAAATTTTCTATAAAGTGAGAATTTCTCGAAAATTTTCTATAAATTGAGAATTTCTCGAAATTTTCTATAAATTGAGAATTTCTCGAAAATTTTCTATAAATTGAGAATTTCTCGAAAATTTTCTATAAATTGAGAATTTCTCGAAAATTTTCTATAAATTGAGAATTTCTCGAAAATTTTCTATAAAGTGAGAATTTCTCGAAAATTTTCTATAAATTGAGAATTTCTCGAAAATTTTCTATAAATTGAGAATTTCTCGAAAATTTTCTATAAATTGAGAATTTATCGAAAATTTTCTATAAATTGAGAATTTATCGAAAATTTTCTATAAATTGGGAATTTATCGAAAATTTTCTATAAATTGTGAATTTATCGATATTTTTCTTAAGATGAAATTTTAACTTTAAAGTTAACTCACTTTAACTCAACTAGTTTTCAAGTTATTTTATGATAATTTAATCCTTTTTCCATGTAAATTACCTAATTTTTTTGTGTTATACAAACACAATTAAATAGTTGTGCTGGCATTTCAAATTAAACTTCTTTCTCATTCTGAATAATAAAAATGTAGTTCAAACAAACCGAAATAAAACTACAATTTATGCTCTTTTTTTTCAAAACCTGCTCAGGCTTTTTTTTTGGTAAAAAAACACGATTACCTTCTCCCCCTCATCAAACAAAATGGAAAAGTACAACAAAAATGTTCTTATTATTACAAAAACATACTAAGTAAACAGAGTAAAATAGAGAAGAATTGAAAAAGAGTGAGGTGAGAGCAGAAAAAAAAGGAATAAAATTACAGTTACAAAAAAACGGTATTTTTTTATTAACAAGTTAAAGGTTATTTTGAGCATAAAAAAAAGAGCAGAACGGTAGAAGATATTTTGAGTGTTTTTACTAGTAAAGTAAAGGAGGGGGGTAAATGCAAGTTCATTTTTTCTATAAGTCAATGTTAACAAATAAACAAAATACCAACCAACACACATACACACACACTATTTTATTATTTCTTTAATTGGTGCAACAGTTTTTTTGAAAACAAACGATGAGAAGAGTAGTGAAAGAGAGGAAAAGAGTTGGGGTGGAGATAGTGACAAGGGGGGTGTTGGACAGAAAACTGTAAACTAAAATGCAAATAAATTGTTTTGTATTCTTCAGTTAAAATGAACAATGAAAGCAAAAAGAATATAAAATAAACAAAAATAAATAAAATTTGAGAATAAAAAATGAAAACTCAACAAAACTTAAAAAGAAAAACTGTTGTGATAAGTAAATAAAATAATAAATAAATGAGAAATAAAGAGAAAATAAACAAAATTTTGTAAATATAAAAGTTTAGCAAGTTTTCATAATAAAAGAAAAATTACAAATGAAAATGTTTTATAAAAAAATTATAATAGAAAATAAAAAAATTAAAAAGAGGAAAATTAAAAAAATAAATCAGATTTTTGTTGGCATTTTCCATATTTAATATTTATTCTTGTTTATTTTTAGCCAGTTCTAGTTCAATTCTAGTTCTAATCAAAGAAACACATTAAATAATAATTATTTTATTATTTTAATCCTTAAAAAAGCAGCAACAACAACAACATGTTGCACTTACAACAACAATAAAAAATCATTTTCCATTTTAAAATAAACTTCCGTTGCTGTTTTTATTTCCTTTAAATTTATTCCATTCCACAATAATTTCACTCTTTTTACTGTTCTTTCTATTAAAAACAAATAAAAGTTTAATTTAATAGTTTCCTATAAATTAAAAAGGAAACTTAAAAGGATCTATTAAAGAACAATTTTTTTTTGCAAAATATTGCATTTATAATGACTTTGCTGATGTTGCAAAAACACAACAAAGACTTAAAAAGGTGGCAACCGTGAAAATTTTTTTGTTTCACTTTATGGCAAAAAACTTCCGCTGCTTTTGATGTTGCTTTCAACGTGGGAGAGAATAAAAAGTGAGAAAAAAAAAGAAATTAAGAAAAATTTTTATTATGAGTTTTTCTTTAGTTTCATACATTTCTTTTTATTGAGAATCAAGAAGCAGAGAAGTCTATTGTTGGCAACTTCCTGTATATACAGGAAGTGGTGTTGAAAGCTGTCAAAAACAACTAAAAATTGAGAGGAAAATTATTTTAATTGAAATATAATTTGAAAATGCATTATATTGAGATGTTTTGCCTTCTTAAATACATATGAAATTTTCTTAAGTTTAAAAATGAATTTAATATTGAAGTTTTTTAAATTCACATTTGCATACATACAACTACTTATGTAAAATTTAAATACATACATATGCATGGAATGTATTTTTATTTAGTTGTGGTTTTTAAATATTAAAAAAAACAATTCAAATGACAACTGGAGAATTGAAAATTCTAAGCTAAAATAATATTTTTAATGTAGTCAATTTTTATATTCTTAAAGAACTGCTGTTAGTTTTAGTTTTGTTTTTGTAATTTCCTTTTTTATTGCCATCAATTGTATATTATTGACATAACAGAACATTTGAGCTCTATCATAGAAGAAAGAAATAATATATATTTCTGTAACTAAACTGGAATTGAACTAGAATTGAACTAGAACTGAACTTAAATTGAACTAGAACTGACTAATGAACTAGAACTGAACTAGAACTGAAAAAGAACTAAAATAGAATTGAACTAAAAATGAACTAGAACTGAACTAGAGCTGAACTTAATTGAACTAGAACTGAACTAAAATTGAACTAGAACTGAACTAGAAACTGAAAAAGAACTAAAATAGAATTGAACTAAAAATGAACTAGAACTGAACTAGAGCTGAACTTAAATTGAACTAGAACTGAACTAAAATTGAACTAGAACTGAAAAAGAACTAAAATAGAATTGAACTAAAAATGAACTAGAACTGAACTAGAATTAACTAGAACTAGAACTAGAAATAATCTAGAACTGAACTAGAACAGAAGAAGAAATGAACTAGAATGTACTAGAACAGAATTAGAAATGAACTAGAACTAAACTAGAATTGAACTGATTCAAAAACTGAATCAGTTCTTGATTTAGTTAGGAATTGAATCAAATACTGAATCAAGAATTAATTGAAATAGTGTCTGCATTGAAATAATAAGGGAATTTAACACGTTCTCAGATTTTTACACTAAAATTTCTTATCGACCGAAACTCATGAAATTTCTCCATAAATATATTTCAATATACATTACATAAATTGGCTTAATGTATGTTGATGTGGCGGATTTCAATAAACTTTTATTTAGAAAAATAAATCCTAAACTTTTACCACCCAACAACAAGAACAAGAAAGAAAAAACAAAATTAAACATCAAACATGATTTCAATTATAAACAAAAAACCATTTTCTTCATCCGTTCAAAGTAAAAAAAAAAAATTTTAATTTAATGAAAATTCCATTAGATCAACAAAATCAAATTAAATACAACAACAATAAAAGGAATAAAACAATCAACATTAAATCTAAATTCATTCAATATATATCAAATAGAAGAAGAACAAAAGTTTTAAATTTTTTCCGCATGAATAATTTAAAAACTCGTTTTTTTAGAAATTAAAAAAAAAAAAAAAAAAAACGAAAAAAGCCACATTGAAAAAAAATTTATAAAAATTGTGGTAAATAACTCAAGGGCTAAAAACTAAAGAGTGAAAAAGGAAACAGGATGAAATATTCTATAAAAAAGAGGGGGCTAATTAAGTAAAAAATCATGAAAAGGGGAAATAAAGGGGACAACAAAAATATTTTGAATTATTTAAATAAAAAGAGTAAAATGAAGGACATATGGAATTTAAAAAGCCCTACAATTCAATTAATGTTTATCGAAATTTTTCTCAAAATTGAAAATTTATCGACTTTTTTCTCTAAACTGAGAATTTATCAAACATTTCTTTAAATTGAAAGATTTTCGAAAATAAATTGAGAAATTTCCAATAAATTGAGAAATTTTCGAAAATTTTAAAAAAATTGAGAAATTTTCGAAAATTTTAAAAAATTGAGAAATTTTCGAAAATTTTCAATAAATTGAGAAATTTTCGAAAATTTTCAATAAATTGAGAAATTTTCGAAATTAATTGAATTTAAATTAAAAAATTGAGAAATTTTCGAAAATTTTCTATAAATTGAGTAATATTCGAAAATTTTCCATAAATTGAGAATTTATCGAAAATTTTCTATAAATTAAGATTTTGTTTAAAATTTTCACAAAATCACGAATTTTTCGAAATTTTTTTCTAAATGAATTTTAAAAATTTTCTCTAAATTTAGAATTTATCGAAAATGTTCTTTGAACTGAGAATTTATCGAATTTTTTTTTATAAATTCAGTTTTTTACATAAAATTACGAAAATCATAAAAATTTTATTTTTATTCTTTTTCACCTCAAGCGACATTAAAGGTCCTAACAAATAAATTAATTTTTTTTCTCTTTAAATCAGAAAGTCAAAAAAAAATATTAGCAGCAGCTTGATTTATAGAAGCAACAACAACAACTAAAATGTAACAAAATTTTAAACATTATGGCCATAATGGCAAATAGCCTTAATTGAATGAATGAACGTAGAACAACGACTAAAAATATTTTTGTTTGAGAATTTGTTGGCCTTTTAGCAACTTTTTACACACTCTTTACACTCTCATCCATGTAATTCTCATAAAAATGTGCAACAAATACACGAACAACAAAAATCCTAGAAATATTATTATTTCGCAAT
Source organism: Cochliomyia hominivorax (assembly GCA_004302925.2). Taxonomy (NCBI): domain Eukaryota; kingdom Metazoa; phylum Arthropoda; class Insecta; order Diptera; family Calliphoridae; genus Cochliomyia; species Cochliomyia hominivorax. The sequence continues at coordinate 73,199,436 of PYHX02000494.1, read as the reverse complement.
TGTTAAAAATGAGGCTTAAGTACAACAACAACAAAAAAAAATAATAAAATAATAAAATTTGTTTTTCTATTTTGGGCAAAATATAGAAAAAAGAACGAAAAATAATTCCGTGAGTTTATGGCTTTTAAAGAACTAAAGTGGATTTTTTTTCGACTGCGCTTGAGTTTGTGTTAATTTAAAAACAACTGCCACGAGCATTTCATGGCCTTAAACTTTTTTATAGCGTTTTTATGAAGAAAACAATAACAGCAAAAAATATTAATAATACGAAATAGCAACGAGAACATAAGGCGAAAATGGAAATTTTGTATCCATAGTTTTTTTTTCTGAAATTTTTTGTTTTTGGAAAATAATTATCCAGTAAACAAAATTTCCTATAAATCGAGAATTTATCGAAAATTTCATATAATCGAGAATTTATCGAAAATTTCATATAAATCGAGAATTTATCGAAAATTTCCTATAAATCGAGAATTTATCGAAAATTTCCTATTAATCGAGAATTTATCGAAATTTTCTGAAAATTCCTAATAAATCGAGAATTTATCGAAATTTTCTGAAAATTTCCTATAAATCGGGAATTTATCGAAATTTTCTGAAAATTTGCTATAAATCGAGTATTTATCGAAATTTTCTTAAAATTTCCTATAAATCGAGAATTTATCGAAATTTTCTGAAAATTTCCTATAAACCGAGAATTTAACGAAAATTTCTGAAAATTTTCTATAAATCGAGAATTTATCGAAAATTTCTGAAAATTTCCTATAAATCGAGAATTTATCGAAAATTTCCTATAAATCGAAAATTTATCCAAAATTTCTGAAAATTTCCTATAAATCGAGAATTTATTGAAAATTTCCTACAAATCGAGAATTTATTGAAAATTTCCTACAAATCGAGAATTTATCGAAAATTTTCTATAATCGAGAATTTATCGAAATTTTCCGAAATTCCTATAATTCGAGAATTTATCGAAATTTCCCATAAATCAAGAATTTATCGCAAATTTTCAATAAATTTAAAATTTTTCAAAAATTGTCATGAAACTGGCTTTAGCTCCGGGCAGTTTAAAGGATTTGCCTCTCTTGGTAGAAATACATTATTGTTCTTCTACCACTTAAGGACATCCTGCCATTGTTTACCACAGTGACAGGATGTCAAGTCAGGTCAAAAATAAGTGAAAACACTTTAATGTAAACTCCAGTATTTATAGATCACGTTGGCTTCCTTTGCCATAACTGCATTTAGAGTCCTAAACTTCCTTAGAATCCTCCAAATTTCCTCGGGCATCAGCAACATAAAATTTTTGATCAGGAAGTTGCGAAAAAAATCTGCCAAAACATATATACGTTTCTTCATTCATTAAACAGCAAAAAATTTTGTTGGAAAACAGTTATTGGCCTCTAGTAGTGCTCCCGTCATAAACTTTTTGAGCCTTGTAGTTCGAGCACTAAGCTAACCCGGGTTACTTTCGTACTGAATGTGTTTTGGAGCTCTTTAAAAAATGATTTCATTTTTTACTTAAGAATAATCATGTGGACCACTTCTGATCTACCTGATACAGGTTTTATATCAACGGAATAAGTTCTCCCTGGACTCTTTACCAACATTGTTAAGAGTTTGACGGACAGACTTTGAAATCTTGGCCAACATTTTGTAGAACCAACATGGGTTTTGTTATATTTTTCGATCTCACTTCTTAAATAAAAATTTATCTAAAAATTTTCTCTTAATTAAAAATCTCCTCTTAATTAAGAATCGAATCGAAAATGTTCTTTAAATTAAGACTTCATCGATTTCTTTTAATTAATTATTTTTTTGCAAATTTTCTCTAAATTAAAAATTTATCAAAAATTTTGCTTTAAATTTTATTTTTATTATCTTTTTTAAAATCTCGAATTTATTGAAAATTTCCCTTGAAATTCATAATTCAATTTCTCTCTTTCACTAAAAAAAATATAATTAAAGTCAATGTTAAATTTAAATAAACATAATGATTGTTAGTTAAACATTCACACACACACCACACACATTGACCAATATTTATTTACTTATATTTAATAGTTTTTTTTTCTGTATTTAACTACCGTTATAATCATTATTCTCTTTGTTATGTGAATTTTTATATACAAAAAGAGCGAGAGGGACTAAAAAAAGAGAGAAAAAAGTAACAAACGGAAACAAAAGCCAATAAAAATAAATAAATATTACAGTTATTCAATAGGGACATGTGTTTATGTTTATATGATTAAATAAGTATGTGTGTAAAATGAGGGCAAAAGTTCTCTAACACACAGACACACATAATATTCTTTAACTTTTATATAAAAAAGTGAGAGAGAGTATGAAAATATTTATAAAAAAGAAAAAAAAAACACATTAAACTTGAGAAGATATAACATAATATTAAATGTTTATATAAGTAGAAATGTGTGTATATGTGTGTGTTTGTGTAAATAGATAAAATTCCTAACAAAGAAATTCTTCTAATAACAAAAGAAAAGTAATAATAATGGAACCTCCACTAACGATTATAAATAATCAGATGATAGATTTTTACCCAAACATTCGTTAATACTCTCACATGTGTACTTAAGGACTTTAATGGTAAACACGTGCAATCAAGTGTATAATTTGTTTACTTTTACAGTAATAAGGAGTGAGATTGCAGAATTCTTAGCACACATTTTTCATTAAAACGTTTTCACCCGATTATTATTTGATATTTCTCTGATCAAGTTTTCTTTGTTGCTGTTGACAGCATGGAGCCCCAAAGTTTTCCAAACATTGTCTTTGCTGTGTCAGTCCGAAACAGGTCCTGAGGTGACACCAGCCCATACAAGATGCAACTAAATTGTATTGACATGTGGTGCAAGCGGTTTTGACACACTGAGCAGAACCCTGGTTTGGGATTTCGAGTAGTAATGAGCAGTGTAGTACAGCCGGAGTGTTCTGTTCCGGAATTTGTTGAATGTTGAAGAAAAGTTTAGAATCCAAAAACAGTAAAAATTTTCCAAAAAAGTTCTTGGTGTGCAAACAATATTCAGTTGCGTCAAAAAAAGCAACGGATTTGTTGCAACGGGCTCTGTAAATATCGCGGAATGTTTCCAAACAAGGCTGCTTTTATTCATAAGACTTCATAATGTATCCACTAATTTTTTTGGACCTAACTTGGCATCCTGTCTGTATGGCAAAAAAACCGCTTGAGTGATACAAGAACAATAATATCGTGCTTGTGCCGAAAAAGGCAAATCCTTCAAATTGCATGGACCTAAGGCCAGTGGAAAGATATTGGACTTTTTTTAAAAGAAAATTGAAGAGCATCAAAAGTGTTGTAGATTTTTAACGAAGATGGACTATTTGTTCGAGCAAAGTAACAGTAATCTGTATCAAAGAAAAAAAAATCTGAGTTTGGAGAAACTCCGTGCAAAATCGTTATTTTCAAATGATCTTAATGTTGAATCTTCATTTGCGAAGATTAAGAAAATAAAACTCTTTTTTTCGTTTAAAGTTTTTTTCTTTATTTTTTCGGTTTTGCTCTGACTGTATGTTATAAGCATACAAACATCCTTTTTTCAGCTAAATAAATGACAATTTTGTCTGCTACACACGCCTTCAAAATAATTTGTGCAAATAAGCCATTTTTAAGTTCATTTTTGGGATTCAAGATTTTTTAATTTTTATCTTTTTATATATTTTTTTAGAACTTAAATGTTTTCGAAGAGCGATAAAAAACAAAACTTATTTTTAATTAAAATTAAATTTTTCTAAAAGATTCGATCTTATGAAGAGTACAAAAAAAGTCGCAACATGTACCTTGAAAAAATGAAAACTGAAAGTTAAATGGTTCGTTTACATTAACTTCTGTGTATATAAGGAATTTTTCGTTCTCACTCCTTAGTTTTTTTTTGTTGTCAGAAACTAAAAAAGGTCTATTTTGTAAATTTCCCTAAATATACCTAAATATCCCGGTATTTTTTTTGTTGTTTTACTTAAAACAGCTTTAAATACTTTTGTTATCCTTAAATATGACTTTATTTTGTTCAAATATTTTAGTTTCAATGTAACCAAAGTGACGTTAAGTGTCTCTAACTTTTTCTAATTTCATATTAATCAATAATAAAATTTACACTTAATCCGAGTGAGTGAGTGTATGAGTGATTGAGTGTGAGTACACTTTAAATACTCTTATAAATATCATCTATATTTATACAATAATAACAACAACAATAACAATAAATAAAAATAAAATACATTATATATCATTTAAGTGGCACTTAAAAAAGGACACAAAACAATGTTATTCAAATGTTACCATTTTATTTATTGTATATGTATATGCATAAGTATGTGTGTATGTAAATTATTCTGTATATGTATTGTGAAGAAAAAGCAAAGAGAACATGAGAGTATGAGAATGTTTTTCCCTCTGAATAGAAATAACAATAAATTTCTCTAAGATTTCTTGTATTTTATATCTGAATATTTAGAAAATTATTTTTTGTGTGTCTGAAATACATTTCTGAATAATCGTTATTGTGGTGTAATTTGTTGTTGTAATATTCTTGTAGTTTCTAGATGAAATAAAATTCTAGAAGAATTTGGAGAAAACTGTTTAAATGTTTTTCTTGTAAAATTTATAACATAAAATAAATAGTTTGAACATTTAAGGATTATTTATGTAAATTGTGTATTAAATTGGCAAACAAAATTATACAATTCGATACAGACTCAAATGACATAAATCTAATGGGTAAATGTAGTTTAGTTTGAACCGGAGACCGTACAGAAAAATTTGGGTAGTTCAAACTGCAAACATAATATAAATTTTAATTTCATATTAGTAAATGAACTAAACTGCACAATAACTAAACTTGAACTGAACTTGAACGGAATTTGAAGTGAACTTGAACTAAACTTGAACTGTACTTGAACTGAACTTGAACTGAACTTGAACTGAACTTGAACTGAACTTGAACTGAACTTGAACTGAACTTGAACTGAACTTGTACTTGAACTGAACTTGAACTTGAACTGAACTTGAACTAAACTTGAACTGAACTTGAACTCAACTTGAACTGAATTTAAACTGAACTTGAACTGAACTTGAACTGAACTTGAACTGAACTTGAAATGAACTTGAACTAAACTGGAACTAAACTTGAACTAAACTTGAACTGAACTTGAACTGAACTGAATTTGAACTGAACTTGATCTGAACTTGAACTGAATTTAAACTGAACTTGAACTGAACTTGAACTGAACTAGAACCGAACTAGAATCTGAACTAAGAGTTGAACTCAAATGTGAACTAGAATCAGAACTAGAATTGAACTAGAAGTCAATCAAAACTAAACCAGAACTTAACTAAAATTGAGCTTGAACCAGACCTGAACTTGTAATTGATCTAAACTAGAACTGAACTAGAACTGAACTAGAACTGAACTAGAACCGAACTTGAACTGAACTAGAAGTGAACTATAACTGAACTAAAATTTTAACTATATTCTCAACTAGAATCTGAACTAGAACTCAACTAGAATCTGAACTAGATGAATAAAGAACTAGAACCATAACTAAATTGAAAACTGAAGTCAAGAATTAAATAGAGAAATAAATCAAGAAATCAGTCAATAATTATATCAAGAATTACATCTTCAAATGTTTCCGAAATTTAACCAAAATGTGCATAAGAACTGACTACTGGATCATGCTTTGGACTAAGAAATGAATTAAGAGCTGTTAGAGGATTAAAACCAGAACTTAATTAAGGACGCAATAAAATATTAAATCAAGAACTGTATAAAGTGCAGAATTTTAAACTGCTGAATTATTAACTTGAACATGACCGAAGTTACAAGTTTAATTTGAAATTAAACTGAATCCAAATCTGATTTAAGTTCTAACTCAAAAATTTAATCAAGAATTGAATGAAAAAAAACTGAATCAAGAAATTCATAAAATTTTAAATTTCCAGCAACAAATCTGGTTATAATATTAATTGTATTTTAAATTCTTAACGATCTGTAGCACAAATTAAGAACCATCTCGTAGTCTTTCGATAAATACAATAATGTGTTCCATTTTTATATTATTTCCCTTTCCCAAATCCTGATTAATTTTTTTTTCTTTTTTCCTTCAAAACAATTCTTTTATGTCAAACTGTACTTAAACAACTTTAATTTTGTATTACAATTTTATTTTATTTCCTTCCGTTTCGATAACGTTTTTTAATTAAGTCGTTTTTTTTGTTTCATTTTGTTTTTGTTTTGTTGCACTTACCTCTTCATATATAAATTGATCAATTTCCTCCAATGGTCGACCATACATATTTTCCGGAAATGGTTCGAATTTCTTTGGCAAAACATCACCATCCTCAACCGTTGCTTTTGTACGAGGATGAAATCCATATTCACGTACCAGTTGTATATGACGATTTTCATGTTTAATTTGTGATTTTTGAGTGTAAGCAACAACTTGTTGTTTGGCAACTGGAAAAAGAGAGAGAGAGTGGGGGAGAGAACAAAAAAACAAACATTTTCAGATTAAAATAAATGAAATAATTACGAAACAAAAGAGAACAATAGAAAAAGGGATAATAATGAGAGAATAAATAAATTTAACCTAAAGCGATTACAGGAAATTCATTTAAGGAAAAGTTTAATGTTAATTAAATCTTTTAATACCCTCCACCACCACAAGTTGTACTGAGGTTGTATTAACTTTGTCATTCCGTGTGTAACACTAAAAAATTAAATTCTGAGTGGATTTAGGTATGTTGTTGTAACATCTGGAAAGAATAAGTACAAATCCATGCCAAGAAATCTGGCAACCTCGATTGTTTGGGTCCATAGATCTTCAGGACAGAGTGAGGTTGGATTAGACTGGCAGTTGAATAGATGTCGTGCATTATATGGTCCTTGACCATATGCAGAAAGTGGGTTTGGGGCAGCACGTTCAATACGTGACCAAAAGGAATTGAGTCTGTTGCTCCATTCGGATCTCAGTTGTACTAGAACAACTCTGATTGATCGAGACAAAATCTGTTTATTTTCTGCAATGGGCGGTTGGCGGCCTCCATGACCCGAAATTTTTTGGCCAAGGGCTGTTACCCCAGCAACGGAAGAGGCACGTTCACATCCACAAAAATTTACAGAGCTCAATGAATTTTGGCCTCAGTATTTGCTATAGTCCTGAGAAGTTTTTTTTATAACACGGTTCAGTATATTAAAAGATATCTGAGGAAATGTCAAAGTTCAAGCAAAAAACTTTCGTAAAATTGACAATGACGTATGCACATTTTTAAAATTGTATACTTCTGTGTGTGTATGTGTGAATGTGTTTGTGCGAAGCATAACTTATTTACTTTACACGAATTTGTGGTGGAGGGTATTGGAATTCGGCATAGCCGAATATAGTATTCTTACTTATTCGAAATTAAATTCAATAAAAAAATTGTTTAATTTTTCAATTATTCAATTTTCATTTTCTTTTAATTTGATTACAAAAATATTTTCTTCATTTGTCTCTCTATTTATTTTCCATTTCCATGAAATATCCTATTTTACTTTATTCTATTTTATTTATTTTATTTATTATTTATTTGGTTTTCAATCACACAAAACACAAAACTAATTGCGATTTTAAAACCAAAACTTTCACATAGAAAATGTCGGTTTCTATAGATCCTGATGATGTTAATGATGACGATAATGATGTTGAATACAGGATATGAAAATAATCTATTCAAATTTCCTAAATAAATACATCCGTACAAACTGACAATACCAACAACAATAACACTAATGGTTTCCTTTTCACATATTTATATCTGACCTTTTAAAATTCTACATGTTCATCTGTCTTCTGTCTGTCCGATCGTCTGTCCAACCGTCTGTCCATTTCATCTTTCCTTCTGTCGGATTTTATTTGTTTTATTTGTATTTTCATAGAATTTAATTTGATGATAAAATGATAAATTCGAAAATTACAAAATTATTATTAATGATTATGTTACGTAACAATTGAATTTTAATACATTTAAATTTATCTGTACAATCAAGATAATAAATTCATAAAAACAGACTTTTGTACAGAGAACAAAATAGAAATTAAAGTTAAAAACAATTACGAAATATTTACAGTTATAAATGGACATAAATGACTAAAATACAGTTCAAAGAGTGGGGTGTAGAGTGGACTGTGGTTCATACTATAAACTATGATAAAGATCAAACTAGAATTGAATGAGAACTGAACCAAAACTGAACCAGAACAGAAATAGAACTGAACTTGAATAGAACTAGAGCAGAAGTAGAACAGAATTAGAACAGAATTAGAACAGAACTAGAACAGAACTGAAAAAGTATTGAACTTGAAATGAACTAAAACAGAACTGAAACAGAATAAAACAGAACTGGAACAGAACTAGAACAAAAATGAAAAAGAATTGAACTAGAACTGAACAAGAATAGAACTATAACAGAACTAGAACTGAACTAGAACAGAATTAGAACAGAACTGAAAAAGTATTGAACTAGAAATGAACTAGAACTGAACTAAAACAGAACTAAAACATAATAAAACAGAATTGGAACAGATCAAGAACAAAACTGAAAATGAATTGAAGTAGAACTGAACTAGAGCAGAAGTAGAATTGAACTAGAACATAACTTGAACTGAAATAGAACTGAATCAGAATCTGTCCTAGAATCTGATATGATTAAAACTGAATCTTAATTTGAATGAGAACTTAAGCAAGAAATTAAAAATAATTAAGAAAAAAACCAAGAACTGAATCCGAAATAGAACCACGAATTCAGTCGAGAAAGGAATCAAGGAATCAATGAGAAACTTAATCGAGAATCGAATTAAAAACTAATTAAAGAATTTAATAAAGAACTTAATCAGGAACAGAATCAAGAACAGATTGAAAGACTGAATGAACAACTTAAGATCTTTATAAAAAAATCGGGATACCAATCAAGATCTTAATCGAGACCGGAATTAACAACTGAATTAAAAACTAGATCGTGGACTTAATAAGAACTGGAATTAATAGGAATTAACAGTATTATAAACTAAATCAAGAATTTAATCAAAAACTGAATGAAAACTTTATGAAGAACTGAATGAAGAACTAAATCAGGCATTGAATCAAGAACTAAATCAGGATCTGAATCAAGAACTGAATGAAAAACTGAATTAAGAACTGAATCAAAAACTCTATCTAGAAATGAAGCAAGAACTGGAGAACAGAATCCGGAACGGAATCAAGAACGGAATGAAGGACTGAATCAAGAACTAAATCAATAACTTGATTAATAATTTAAACAAAAACAGAATCACGAACTTTGTCAAGAACTGAATCAAGAACAAAATTAAGAACCAAATCAAAAACTAAATCCTAAAAGAATTGTGTCATTAAGAGGATCAAGAGTTAATCAGGATTTGAATTGGAATTTAATAAAAAATTTTAATAACTTCTTGAATATTTTCATTAATTTTTTTCTCTTTGATTTTCTTTTTTACTTTCAGATTTAAATAAAAAAAAACATAACTCTTCAAAACTCCTCCTTTACCCTTTTTTTCACGAAAAATCAGATCAATATTATATAATTTCCACGTAATTTGCAAATAAGAAAACTATCAAAAAGTACGAAACGTTTCGAAAACTAAATCAAAAATGTCGAAAGTTCCATTTCCTCAGATGAAAAAACAGGAACCAGAAATTCCTCAATTTAATTCCATAATAACACAACTGAAGCAAGCTTCAGCTGGTGCTGCCTCTGGTTTTATAACACGTTTCTTAACACAACCATTCGATGTGTTGAAAATACGTTTCCAATTACAAGTGGAACCGGTGGCTGAAAGTGCCACCGTACTAGCGAACGGTGCTAAAGAAATACCTCAAACCTCCAAATACACATCAATGTTACAGGCTTCACGTTTAATTTACAAAGAAGAGGGTTTAGGTGGTTTCTGGAAGGGTCATAATGCTGGACAACTGTTGACCATAACCTATACGGTGTTTCAATTTTGGTCCTATGAACAAATCGATTTGAAATTACGTCACTACAAGTATTTAGATGAACACAGAAACTTAAGAAAGTTTTTGAGTGGCGGTTTGGCTGGCTGTGTGGGTACTACTATTTCGATGCCTTTTGATGTTATACGCACTCGTGTTATTGGTCAGGATCCTCATTTAAAGGATACTAGTATTTTTAAATTGGTGCCTTCTATTATTGAAAAGGAAGGCTTCTATGGCATTTTCCGTGGCTTGGGCACTACACTCATACAAATTGCCCCCCTCATTGGTTTCAATTTCATGTTCTATCATCAACTGAATGATTTCTATAAGAGTGTTGTGAGTCCAGATCATCAACAGCCGCCGGTTTTGTGGGGTTTAATAAACGGTTGCATGGCTGGTGTTATTTCCAAAGTGGTGGTTTATCCTTTGGATTTCATTAAGAAACGTTTACAACTGCAGGGTTTCCAGGAGGCTCGCAAAACATTTGGACGCAATCAGAAATGTGCGAATATCAAGGAATGTGTTTTGGTGACATTAAGAGAAGAAGGTGTTATGGGTTTCTACAAGGGCATGTATCCCACGCTGTTTAAGAGTGGCCTGACAACTGCATTATACTTTAGTTTCTATGACATATTCAAAGAGTTATGGGTACCCGAAGTCATCAAAGACTAAAGAGGCTACCGGACACAATAGATTTTAAGATGAATTTCCTTGATTACAAATACAAACTCAAGATATCGAATGATGCTCAAAATACTATTTAATTATTTACAACAAAACTGAAACGCTTTGATTAAGAAATAAAGTAATAAATTAGAAAAAAATGAAATTGATGTTTTTTTTTCTTTTTTTAGGAACACACTAATACATATTCCTATAACTGCATTTCATTTTTGTTTCTCTAATTTTGTTGTTCTCATCATTTTAATGGTAATTTTTTAAAATCAAACAAGATATTTTATACCATACACCACCAAAAGTGGTGTGAAGGTCATATTAACGATGTCATTCCGAGTGTAATGCTAAGAAGAAATCATCTCAGACTCCATAATGTATAACTGAGTCGATTAAGCTATGTCCCCCAATCTGTTATTGGCACGCTTACATTCACAATAATTGACAGAGCCAAAAAGGTGTTCAAAAGTATGGCAGATTTAGGAGCAAAGTGACAGAAAGCACTTTAAAAACGGTAATGAAAGGATTCCGAAAAAGGTTCAATATTTCATTCTAAGTCATTAAAACTATAAAATTATAATATTTTTTTTTAATTTTAAAAATAATTTTGATCAAATTAAATAAATTGCAATTTTAGTAGTTTCGTTTTTTAATACATGTATGTTAAGAAATTTTCGATCTCACTCATTAATAAAAATATTATTTTCCTACTCAATATTTTTTCTAATTCTTTTGAAAACAAATTATGTACATTAAAAGGAATATACACCAGTGTATAATGCAATCTGTGAGAAAGTTTCCAGACAATATTTTACAAATGCCAAATCAGTTACTGTTATATTTGTCATCCTTCATTAAACATCTGCAATAGAAAATTTCTCTCCTAAATAAATCTCTTATTCGTATGCAACCAATAATATCACTGTCAAATGTGATTAGTTAGTTGAAAGACGATTTATTTTCTTTGTTTCGTTCATGAGTTCACAAGCGCCATTGAAACTTCATAATTTAAGTTTTACTCCAATCATCCATAAAATTTCTTCTCCTTCTATGACTGGGAACCATTTAACCATTTGTATGTCAATCGTTAAAATGGAAAATATTAATATTCCATTTGTAACAGGAAAACTAACAAACTGACTATGTAACTCTAATGCCTCCACTCCCCTTTGTAAACCATCATTGACTATAGTAAATTGTAAAGAAGGACTAAATGTTTTTTCCCAAAGTTTGTGTGTATGTTTTGTACCTTCACTTCTTTTACACGTTATGAAAATAATTTAGTTGTTGAAACTTTAAAGCAACAAAGTTTTCTTTGTTTTTGTGTTGATTTAGTTCTAAATGTTAAATTTATTTGCCATCAAAAGAAAGTGAAAGTAAAAGAAAACTTTAATTTTTGAAAAAAAGGAAAAGTTTTTTCTAGTACTTTTTGTTATGTAATAGAACAAAAAGTACTTTTCCAATGAAAATACCTTAAAAATGTTGTGCATAAATTAACCCAATGTGGACTTTATGCTGATTTTTTTTTAAGTTTAGTGGTGAAAATTAGTAAAGTGGTGAAAAATTGTTTAGTAGTGAAAAACTAGTTTAGTGGTAAAAACCTAGTTTAGTGGCGAAAAACTAGTTTAGTGGTGAAAAACTAGTTTAGTGGTGAAAAATTAGTTAATGGTGAAAAATTAGATTAAGAGTGAAGACTTAGATTAGAAGTGAAACAATTTTTTGGTGTTTAAAAATTAATTAGTTTAGTGGTGAAAAACTAGTTTAGTGGTAAAAAATTAAAAAATAGTGGTGGAAAACTATTTTAGTGGTGAAAAATTAGTTTAGTGGTGAAAAACTATTTTAGTGGTGAAAAATTATATTAGAGGTGAAAAACTAGTTTAGTGGTGAAAAATTAGTTTAGTGGTGAAAACTAGTTAAGTGGTGGAATATTAAATTTGTGGTGAAAAAGTAATTTATTGGTGAAAAAATAGTTTAATGGTAAAAAACTAATTCAATGGTGAAATGCTAGTTTAGAGGTGAAAAATTTATTCAGGGGTGGAAAACTAATCTTTTTTACTTAGTGGTTGTGAAAAATTTAATTAGTGGTGGAAAACTATTTTAGTGGTGAAAAATTAAATTAGAGGTGAAAAACTATTTTAGTGGTGAAAAATTAGTTTAGTGGTGAAAATCTAGTTTAGTAAGGAAAAATTAGTTTTGTGGTGAAAAACTAGTTTAGTGGTGAAAATTTACATTAGATGTGAACAACTAGTCCTGCAGTGAAAAAACAAAATTTGTGGTGAAAATCATCATGTCAGAAACTTTATAAATTCTCTGAAAAGTACCTCTCAGAAAAGTACCTCTAAACTTATCACCTAAGAAAAATTCACCACAATAACTAAACCATAAACTATCATGTGTCTGTGTTAGTAAGTATGTGTTTATGTGGTTAACTATGTATCGCTATTTGAATCCTTTTAGCCGTTTTTATTTTTCCTTGTTGTTTTAGCTTCATTTTTACAACCACAAACGTAACAAAACTTTGTTGTTTTAGTTTTTGTTGTTGTCACTTTGCGTTAATAATAAATTTCCCCAGTGACACGGTATTTTACAACTATTAAATGAAAAATGGGGTTGGGATATAACTATGAATGCATTTGTATGTAAGAGTGTGTGAGAGAGTGTTAGCATGTATTAGTATAGAGAAGTATTGTTTCTAATACTCTTTCTGCTGTTGCAGTTGTTGTTGGTTGTTATTTTACTCCATTTTGTTTCCATTTAAAAAGTTTACTTATCACGAATATTACGTGTGTAATTTATATATTTTTCTCTCTCTCTTTTGTTGTTGTTGCTTTTTTCCTTCTTTCAAAGTTAAAACATGATTTTTCATCAGTTTGTGTATTCGAGCTTGCAATTCTTATTCATTTTATGCAATAAACCATAAAAAAGTAGTCATGCTGATTATGACGATGACAATGACGACTATAAATTTAAATGAACGAAGAAAACAAAAAGAATAAAATAAGGACAGAGAGTGTGAGAGAGAGGGGGGGAATAGAGACGAATTTAAAAGCGATCTAAATATTAAAGTTTTAAGTGTAGAGATGGCAGAATCGCTAATTTCTGAGCTGAGAAAAGTTTTTCACCACGCAAATTAGTTTACACCACAAAACTTGATTTTTACCTTTAAAATAGTTTTTCACTACATAAGTTTTTCACCACTAAATTAATTTTCACCACTTGATTGCTTATTCACCACTAATTTTGCTTTTCATTCGTTTTTAATCACTGGACAAATCTTTTATCACTAATTTAGTTTTTCTTCGCTTAAATAGTTTTGTAAACAGTTTTTCAGCTGAAAATTGCTTTTTCACCACTAAGTAAAAAAGATTAGTTTTCCACCCCTGAATAAATTTTTCACCTCTAAACTAGCATTTCACCATTGAATTAGTTTTTTACCATTAAACTATTTTTTCACCACAAATTTAATATTCCACCACTTAACTAGTTTTTCTCCACTAAATTAGTTTTTCACCACTAAACTAATTTTACACCTTTAAACTAATATTTCACCATAAATCTAATTCTTATCAACTGATCTAATTTTTCACCAATAATCTATCTTTTCACCACTAAAGTAATTTTTTACCACTAAACTAGTTTTTCACCACTGAATAAGCTTTACCCCTCTTAATTAGTTTTTTACCACTAAACATATTTATCTCCTCTGAATTTATTTTCTTCACCACTAAACAAGATATTCTCTTCTAAACTAATTTTTCACCACTAAGCAAGTTTTTTTTCCCTCTGAATTAGTTTTTTACTACTAAACAAGTTTTTCTCTTATAAATTTGTTTTCATCACTGAACAAGTTATTCTCCTCTGAACTATTTTTTCACCACTAAATTATTTGTCCATCATTTTACTTGTTTTTCACAACTAAACTTATTTTTCACCACTAAACTATTTTTTCACCACTCAACAAGTATTTTACTGCAAAATTAGTTATTCACCTCTTAACAAGTTTTTCACCTCAAAACTAGTTTTATAAGATTTTTAACATTTTTACTGTTTCATTCATCATGATAAACTAAAAAAGTTTTGTTTGCAAAATGAAGCATATAAAAACTAATTAGTTCAACTGAACAAACTTTAGCATGTCGTGTCGTGTAGAGGGGAATTTTTAATTGCGATAAAAAGGAATAAAACTTTATATTTCTAAAGTAAAAGATTTTTGTTTTCAGGTGGCCTTAAGTAGAAGGATTAAAAGGGACACGGGTAAGAAAATTATAAGTCATTCACTAACAACTTTAATAAATCTCTGTCAAAAAGGATTTTTTAACATTAATTGCAGAAAAAAATGCTAAAGGGAAAAGTAGACCATTATAGTTTTGAAATTAATTGACCCCCTTTTTATTAAAGTTAAAAAACTTTTATTTAACATGAATATTAATAAATTTTATAATTTTCCCTTTTAATTAGTTGTAACCATTTTGAAGGAAATAAAAAATAGAATAAAGGAAATAATGAAAATTTTTG
Source organism: Cochliomyia hominivorax (assembly GCA_004302925.2). Classification (NCBI taxonomy): domain Eukaryota; kingdom Metazoa; phylum Arthropoda; class Insecta; order Diptera; family Calliphoridae; genus Cochliomyia; species Cochliomyia hominivorax. The sequence continues at coordinate 73,184,216 of PYHX02000494.1, read as the reverse complement.
CTCATTCTCCATCTAAAATAGATTCACTTAATTATGGCATTTTCTTTTTTGTGGATTTGGTTATCAATTTATTCAATTTTGTTTAGTTTGGTATCGTGTCTGTCATTCCGAATTGTTGTTTTTTTCGAATTTCCTACAACTCAACACTCTTTTCATTTTAGTGTCTTCAAAAAAAATCGTGTTGTATTTTTTGTCTTTTCTCCACAAATTCATTTTCCCAAATAAAAAATAGGAAAAAATTATATTAAAAATAGAGGAAACCAAACTTGGGGTTTCTCTTACACTTCCCTCCTTGTGACGTGTTATTTTGTTATGTTTCCGTTTTTTTCCTCTTTCACATTTGCTTTTTCAATTTAATTCTATCAATTTCAATAAAACTAGAGTTTTAGTTTTGTGATGGATGGCAAATGTGGTGAAAAGGTGGGTTGAGGTGATGGAGGTGTTGATATGTTGTTATTAATAGTGTTAAGGTGAATTGGCTTGTCATTTGCTTTGCAAAATAAGTGTCAAAACCATTTTGAGTTCTTTTTTTGCAAAAAAAAAAAAAAAAATCTTTCTAAATGTCGCACAGTGTGTCCAAATCGAGGTTTTTTGGAAATAATTTCGTAACTATCGAACTGTTAGAGATATTTTAATGGAATTTTCTATGATTAGAGCTGAGGTATTTTCTAGTTGATTTGGAGAAATACAATAACATATGTTATCAGCTATATAGTCGGTGACCCTACAAAGTTGCCTATCTGGGATTTGTGAATTTTTTAAAAAATCGCCATTTTCTTTATGAATTGAGATAAAATAGCCCTTGTCCCAATCCTTATAAAAAAGACCCCTGTGCTGATTATCTCTTAAAGTTTTAGGGATATTCAGGATGCAAAAAAGTAAACCCATTTCTTACCTTTGATATTTTTAGTATTTTTAAGTTAGCGGACTCAAGATAGACGCTAAATTTTTTTAAAAATATGTTTTAGATTCCTTACAAAATTCTAAAATATATTCCTGCAACAACCACAAAAATATTTGATTCCATTAAAAGTTACATTAATCTGAATTTGGAACTTTGAAAATCGTTTTTTTTTTTCAAAAAGGTGGCCACATTTATTCATTGATAACACTATTTTTTTTATTCTCAAATTTATGATTTCTTAAATGTTTTATAAAGATGTGCTAATGACAATTTGTGTAAACTAAATTCGGGATACATATATCCCCACAAGCCCTATCCAAAGTTGACCATGCTAAAAAATTAAATTTTCATTATTTTTGTTGGTTCTCAAAACCCAAAGCTGGCGTTATCTTTAAATTATACTTAATGTAAAGCTACATGTGTACACTAAACACCCAAGAGGTATTTTCAGCCGGACGTTCTTTATAAAGACGGGATGATCATTTAAGTGAAATTAGTAAATTTTAATGATGTTTATATGAATTGAGATTTTGGATATTTTCGCTTGGAAAAATGGGAATATTTTTTATTCTGAGATTTATGACCAAGTTCGTATACATCATATTGAAATTCCAAAAAACTACTTTTATTCGCTTCGATTTTATTTAAGTTTTAATATAAATTTTATTTTTCAAAAAATTTCCAAAAATTCGAATTTTTAGTTTATTCATAAATTTTTGACATTTAATGACATTCAATTTATTTTTTCTTTAAAAATTTTGAATCTTCTGGTCCTTAGTTTTTAAAAATACCAAATACTTGTATAAAAAATTTATATCTTGGTTGAAAATCCCACCTAAACTGGTCTTCCTCTTGCAAAATTTAGCTTTTTTCATACAAAAGTTACAGAACGTTTTTCTCCAAAAAAATCGAGTTGGACACACTGTTTGTCAGTTAAGAGTTTAATTTTTTCGATTTTACTTTCTCTCATATTCACTTCGTTTTGCTGTTCTATAACTATCTCTATTGTTGTTGTTGTTGTTGCAATCATATCCAATGAAATCTATCATGAAAAGATGTGTTTTTTTTTTCTAAGTTGCATTTGATGGGAATTAATACAGGTGTTTGATATTAAATGTGTCTATGTATGTGTGTTTGTATATGTGTTAGTTTTTAAGTGATATGAATACGCACGCCAGAATGTCAGAAGCAGTTGTCAATAATATTAAAGATCATATATAGCTAAGTGGGTGTTAGTGAAAGTGTGTCTGTGTGTGTATGTTAACAATGAAAATTTATTACTTTTTTTCAAGATTTTTTTTGTGTTTTAATGGAAAATTAATTTTTTGGGGGGTGTAAAATAAAATCATATAATCATGTTCTAATTAATTAGCGTTCTATTACGACAAGACTAAAAACTGGGGATTCAAAAAGTGAAAAATCGAATAACATTTTGTAATTTGGTAAAAGTACTAAAATAATTCTCATTTAGTTTATTTACAAATCAGTATAAATGTTTAATATTGAATTGCGATCAGCACGATTTATGCGAGACATAATTTCCGAGGTTATATATTTTTTGTGAAAACAGAATAAAGTTGAATTTTTGAACGACACTTGATTTCGGTTAAATGTTAATTAATAATTACGAGCAGCTTCTGTGCTGTGACGTTCTCACAAGCAAATTTGGTTTTGTCGTTTTCACGAGCAGCTCCGGCTGTAACTTTCTCACGTGTATCTTCGGCTAAAGCGTTCTCACGAGCAGTTCGGTTGTGACTTTCAGGATTGTTGATAACTTATATAAAAATATAGTGAACTATGAAAAGTAGTGGTCCGGACTTCTGTACCAAACTGGTCTAAAGTATACATGATTTTACTATTAAAAGTTCCATTTCACTAAACTTTAAGTTTTAATAAGAATAGAATACTATCACTTTTCATTAACACAGTGGCTGTAAGGGATCCGGGGACAAAAGATACTTTTCCTAAAAGACCATTAACCTACCAATATTTCAGAGAAAAAAAATCGTCCAATTTTCAATAACATTTTCCAAGAAATGATCGCTTGATTTAGATCAAATTGTGAAAAAATATATTGTTTAAAAATTAGAATTAAACTGCTGTTCTTAATAGCATGCCACGCCCACAGTTTTTTGTTTGCCTTAAATACAATCTGTTTACTAGTGAATGACATAAAAATTTGGATAATTGGAGATAGGAAATCCTTGAATTTTGACAAACAAAATTTATCCTTTAAAATTTTTGAAGAAAGATTATATTTCTGGAGAGAGGGAGAGAGAGAGAGAGACATTGAGAATGTTAGATAGGCAGAAAGAGAGAAAATTGTAAAGAAAGGGTGAGGGAATCATTTTCCCGATTTCTGATTAAATTCCACGATTGAAATAAAAACCGAAAGTTTTTTTTTTAATTAAAAAATAACAAAAATAATTTTAATTGTTCATAAATATTTACAATAGATAAAACAAAATAATAAAATTAAATTAAAATAATAAAATAAATTATAATAAAATAATAATAAAATATGTCGTTTTATAAATTAAGAAATTGTTCGAAATGTCTTAAATAATAATTGAAATAATGATGATTGGCAATGAGGAATGATCATTGATAAAGATTTTCGTTTTGTGAAAGACACATGATGTTGTAAAAGAGGTGCATTGATTTGTGTTAGAAAAGTGGTAGAAGATAACAATGGACTAGACTTAAGCTGATGTGAAAGTCTTAAAAATTACCAACCACCAGCACCGCCAGAAACAGACCAGCCACCGCTGGGACTGTAGGAGGATGTACCACCTGAAGACCAGCCAGAGCTAGCAGATGGAGTATAGCTATAACCACCGCCGGAAGAACCACCATGGGAACCACCACCTGAAGTGGCAGCAGCCAAAGCAGCCAATTTCAAACTGTCATCATGGCCTCCACCGGAAGAGTAGCCACCACTGGAAGAGTAGCCTCCTGAAGAGTAACCACCGGAAGAATAGCTGCTGCTATGGGAAGAAGAGGTAGAGGCGGCAATAGCGGCAATTTTGGCGGAATCATCATGACCGCCACCATAGGAGTAGCTACCTCCGGAGGAGAAGCCACCTCCAGAAGAGTAGCCACCATGCCCAGAGGAAGAGGAAGTAGATGCAGCAGCTACGGCAGCAATTTTGGCAGAATCATCATGTCCCCCAGAGGAATAACCGCCACCGGAAGAATAACCACCTCCAGAAGAGTAGCCACCATGACCAGATGAAGAGGAGGTAGAAGCAGCAGCTACGGCAGCAATTTTGGCAGAATCATCATGACCTCCTGCAGAATAACCACCTCCGGAAGAGTAACCACCGCCAGAAGAATAACCATGGGAACTGCCAGCTGTAGCGGCAATAGCAGCAATATTAGCAGCAGCATGAGAGCTACCATGACCACCAGAACTGCCACCATAGGAGTAGCCACCACCGTGACCACCACCAGAGCTATAACTACCATGACCACCAGCACTTTCAGAAATGACAGCATAAGTATTGACTTGGGCGCCTCCACCGCCAGAGCTATGACCACCATGGCCACCACCGAAACCACCATGACCACCAGCATGACCGGCATCTTGGATGATAACAGTGTGTTCGGAAGAGCCACCATGACCACCACCATGGGAGAAACCGCCAGAGCCGCCAAAACCACCATGACCACCACCGTGACCGCCAGCATCAGCTACAATAACAGTTTCGTGACTGGCACCATGGCCACCAGCACTATAACCGCCAGAGCCGCCAAAACCACCATGACTTCCACCGTGACCGCCAGCATCAGCAACAATAACAGTGTGTTCAGAAGAGCCACCATGACCACCACCATGAGAGAATCCACCAGAGCCGCCAAAACCACCATGACCACCGTGACCGCCAGCATCAGCTACAATAACAGTTTCGTGACCACCGCCATGACCGCCAGCGCTGTAGCCACCAAAACCACCACCATGACCACCATGGCCGCCACCATGACCAGCATCCTGAATGATAACAGTGTGTTCAGCAGCACCACCATGACCACCGCCATGACCGAAGCCTCCAAATCCGCCACCGCCATGACCACCATGGCCGCCACCATGACCGCCAGCATCTTGAATAATAACAGTGTGTTCAGCGGCACCACCATGGCCGCCGCCATGACCAAAACCGCCACCTCCTAATAAACCACCATGCAAGGGACCAATAATATCACCATGACCGCCACCGCCACCTCCATGATGTTCTATATGGCCACCATGATCACCACCACCCGATTCGGGCAAATGGATTCTAATGTGAACATGTTCCTTGCCAAACGTGGGTTTGCCATAACATACACTGCTGGCCACCAGCAAAACAGACAACTGAATTAGAAAATAATAAAAATTCAAGATTAAAATCCAACAAAGAAAAATTCACTTTTCAAACTCACAATCATCCACTTTGCCATTTTGTTAAAAAAAATTTCACAAAAATCCTTTTTCTTTTAAATTGACAACAAAAAAATCTCCTTTTTTACTCTTTGGTGGATGAAAAAAAAATTTGTGATTTATTCGATGGAACACACCCCAAGTTATAGTAAATCCAATTTGGGGGAATAATGGGTATGTAAGTTCCCTTGTACGGTGTCAAACCACAAATGATGCGTTTGCTGTCATTGAGCGGCACATTTATACAACCACCGCTCACCAGCGTCTCACTCACTACCTGGGCTAACTGGCTGGTTGGCTGGCTGGTTGGTTGGTTGCTTGGCTTACGATTGCTGCACAAGGGGTGTTATGTAAGCAGCAACAACAGCAATAGCAAATTCAAAATTTACAACAATACAGCAACAAAAATAATGATGGTAACAATAATAATAATAATATGAAACGAAAACCAACAACAACCAAGTTGCTATAAGTTTGCTGTAAGCGATCACAACTTCAAACCCAAACAAAAATGAATGAAAATGAACGAGTAATTCAATAACAAGAGAAACAACGATTCATTCACAACAACAAACAACAAATATAAAAGCATCTCATAACAAAATAACGAAGATCAACAACAAAAACGATCAAAACAAACGACCCTAACAACAATCGAAAGATACAAATGAACAAACGAGCGATCGACCGACCGATCGACCTATCTACAATTGTTTTTTTTGGTCTCAACTTACAAAATTTTCGTTAAAACAACCAGTTTAATACTTAATTATACTATAAAGATCACATAATATTTAAAATCAAACAACAACAATAACAACTACAACAATACTAAAAAAAAACATTAAAGATCATTCAAATGATCGTACAACAAAACTAACAAAATAATCAAAATTCAGGAAACATACAAAATGTTTATGTTTTATTTTGTCTTTTTTTTCTTCTTCTATTTAACACTTTTAAACACAAACACACAAAAACAAAAATAACAAAATAAAAAGAGAAAGAGAAAGAGAAGGAGAGTAAAATATATTTCTCCCAAAAAAATTATTGTGGTAGGTTGTGGTATATGAAGATCATCATCATACATGCATGTGATTAAAATGGGGAAAAAACATTTATCATATAAGTGATTTTTGTTTAAGTCTTATAATGCACAGTGGGGCAGAATTACGGTTAAGAGGAAGGGATTTAAATAATATTTTATTGGGGAAGCAGTGTAGCCATAAAAGTTTAAAGTGGAAAACCGCCAAATCAGTCCAGACAAAGCGCTATTGGTGATTAAAGTAGACACGAAACTTTTAATTATTGTTAGAAATTCAAAACGGCTCGTATACAATTTAGCAGGGACATAGAAGACGGACGTTTCATAAAAATTGTTGAAAAGAGATTTTCATACTCAGTCCAGAAATGGAGCTAATAGATCTCGTAGTAGGAAACCATTTGACAATAATTAATAATTAATTCTTTTTGTAAATTTTACTCTTATAAAAACCATTTTTTTAAATAATGCGTCTAATCGGGTGGTTCAATTTACATAAAATTTTGTAATTTAATAAAAGAGGAGTTTATCACTAAAATGGATAAAACAAAATCCCCATATCCAGTCCAAAAATTAAGCTATTGGATCTCAAATTGCATAAACTGTTTAAGCGAAATTTCAATTCTCTTTGGAATTTTTTATTAAAACTAGAAATTAAGCTACAACTTCTAAATGGCCCACATCCAATTCAAATCAATATAAATAAAATTCAACATGAACGTAGAAGAGAAGTGTATCTTTAAAATAGATGAATTAAGATTCCATTATCCAGTCTCGTAAATGAGCTAATGGATCTCAAAGTTGATAATCTGTTATCACGACTATTTTAATTCTCTTTGGAACTATATAAGCTATAGCTTCTAATCGGCCTGTCCAATTTCTATAAAATTTGACATAAACATAGAAGAGAAGTGTATCATTAAAACTGGTGAAACAAGATTCTCACATCCAGTTCAAAATAAAGCTAGTGGACTTTAAAATAAACATTGTTAATTCTCTCCGCGAAAATGTAATTTTCATCTGAACAAGAAATAAATCTTTAGCTTTTAATCGGGGTGTTAAATTTACATAAAATTTGGCCTGGACTTGGAAGAGTAGTATATCATTAAAATAAGTGAAACAAGATTTCCACATTCAGTCCAGAAATTGAGCTAATGGATCTCAAAGTACTTAAACTCTTTTCGCGAAGTTTTAAATCTCGTTGGAACTTTTCATCAAAACTCTTTAAAAAATAAAGCTTTAACTTCTGATTGGCCTATTTAATTAGCATAAAATTTAACATGGACATAGAGGATTAGTGTATCTTTAAAATTGGTGAAGCAAGATTCCCACATTCAGTCCAGAAATTAGTTATATGGGCTAAAACTAAGTCACCTCCGAAATATAAGTGATTAAGACTTTTTTTGGAGACAAATTTTAAAACTTTCGATTGGATGGAATGATTAAAATAGAATTTTATCCAGACAAAGGAGAGGAGTACCTAATTATGATTTTGGAAATAGAAGCTTCCATGTATACCATTGAGGGAGATGTAGAGGCTTAAATTAAGCCAACATTGATATTCTAAATACACAAATGTATATCGATCTTTTTCTCAAAATATTTGTTAAATCAATCTATAATTTCTGAACTGTTTGTTTGATTGACCTAAAATATTTCGTAGTTATAACAGAGAGATGTATCTCAAAGGTGGACCAGCAATTTAGCTTTAAGGGCTAAAATTTTGTTTTCCACTGCGGAGCAACATTTTCAAGATCTGTTTTATTGTTCACCTTTAAACCTTTAAATTGTATGGTCTGATTAAGATTATATTTTACATGGATGTAGTTGAGAAGCGTATAATTATAACTTCAGAAAGGCGACCCTATAGAGCTAGTAATAGAGCTAGTCCAGTAACGAAGCTATAATGGCTCAAAACTGACAAAATTTTGACATTTATCCATAACTTCTGATCTACTTGATGGATTAACCTAAAATTTTTATGCCACTTATGCGCGTTACCCCGCATACAAAGCGTAGAAGGGATAGGACCAGGGTTAGGGGTACTTCGCATAAAAAGCAAATATAGGTTATCGAATACGATACAATAGCGAGAGCATTCAAATTTGGTCCCAACAGCTTCCTCAAGAAACTGTTTTACTGAACAAAACGTTGAACGGAAAGGACCAGGGAGGGGTAAAGTTTTAAAATTATGCAGCAATAATGCTATTGTGAAAAAATATAGGACTTATAGGATTAGGAGGAGGGGTACCCCCCATACAAAGCAATTTTAAATCACTTCTAATTTATTTAAATCGCATGATAATACAACACGAATGTTTGCTTAGGGCCAGTAACGATATAAAAATATGCTTTGGCTAAACGAAGTTTGTCGGGTCTGCTAGTTTCTTATAAGAATTTTGTAAAAAGTCTTCAAACTTTTGATGCTGTTCTTGAATTTTTATATATGGATATTTCATAGATCGGTATTAACATAACCGTGGATGGAGGACTCTATAGGTTTCTCTGAAGAGGAGCTAGAGATACACAAAGTATGTTATTTTGGAGATGTGTGTTGCGCATCATAATTCCAAAGCAAATAAAAATTTGAAAGTTCGCTTTTCAGATCCTCATAAACCGGGACCGGAACCGGATTTAAAACAAGAAACAATTCTGTTTTGTTTAAATAAAATTTAAATTCAATTAGTTGATCATAAAATTTATGATAAATTTTTAATTCTGCCCCACTGTACTAAGTATTAAATAATATTTAGATGCACACACACACACCCATACGCAACTACATTGTTATACAAATTACATTAAACCCGTTTTAAAAAATAAGTTAATACAGCTTCATATGTTGTTGTCGTGTGACCTTTAAAATCTCTTTTGTTTTTCATCTCTAAGAAAGTAAGAAAAAAAGTGAGAGCAAAAATTCAAAAAATAATAAAATAAAAACAACAAAAACACTGGTCATCGGTTGTTGTTTTATATTAAATTTAATCAACTCAATTACATTTAAAATGTATGTATGTGTGTAAGTGTATTAAACGTGTTTTAGTTTTGGGGCAAAAATAGGTCAATTTTTTTTTGTAACTGTATTGTGTAAATGTGCATAAGATTATAGAAAGATGCTGTTAAATTTGAAATATACATTTTTTTCATTAAATATGTATGGAATTTTTGTTTTTGTTATTTTACAAAATTTATTTTGCGAGTTTTTTTTTCGTCTTCGAATATAAAAAATTATAAAATGTGTTTTATTGAATGTTTTACATTTTATGTTGGAATTTCATGACAGTCGGTGAGCTTTGTAGACCGGACCCCATAAGGTTTTATGGGGATTAACATTATTCATAAATTTTGCCGCTTCATATTGTTTTTAACTGCTTGAATTTATTTTTTAAATATTTTTCCGTATCCTCAACGTTTTCTGCTCCAAAATTATTTTCATTGAATCAATTCCATGTGAACTTAATTGAAGCAAAGTTTTAAAACTCACTCATCCTACAAATTACAAGCAGAGAAACTCAATTTCATAATATGTTTGTCGCAAACACTTATATACTCACGGCAAACATTTATTATGATCACCAATATGTTAACTGTTGAATTCATTTTTTTTAACAATTTCGTTGCTGTAATAAAATTATTTTTATTTAATAACAAAATTATTGTGGTGGCAATATGTATATTAATTAATTTTTGCATCAAATCAAAATCTGAGATGTTTAAGCTACGTCCGTCTGTCTATCTACCTGTCTATCTTTCTGTCTGTCTGTCCGCCTGTCTGTCTGTTTATCCTTCTATCTGTCCGCCTCTCTATCCTTCTGTCTGTCCACCTGTCTGTCTTTCCGTCTGTCTTTCCGCCTGTCTGTCTGTCTGTCTGTCTATCCTTCTGTCTGTCCGCCTGTCCGTCTGTCTTTCCGCCTTTCTGTCTGTCCGCCTGTCTAACCTTTTGTCTGTCCACCTGTCTGTCTTTTCGACTGTTCGTCCGTTTTCCGCCAGTCTGTCTGTGTTTGGCACGCTCTCATCCAAAATAATTGACAGAGCTCAATAAAATTTGAGCTCAATATTTGCTATCATCCTGAGAAGTTTCCTATTTAAAACGAGGAAAATCGGTTCAGTATCCTTAAAGATATAGATCGAAATCTGAGGCAAACTCAATCGGTAAATTTAAAGAAAAATGCCATAAAATTAAGTTATTTGTACTTCATTAACATTCCAAAAAATAATCAACATCGGTTCAGTAGAAATAAAGTTATAGGCGAAAATATAACTGATTTTATGACTCCTGTGTTATATATAAGAAAACTTCTATATATTTGTATTCGTGGGTGTATGTGTGCGTGTGTATGTATGAAATCTAAGGTATTTATTTCATACGCATTTGCGGTGGAAGATTCGTCATAGTCGAGTATAGCATTCTTCCGAAAACTTCCATAAAATATCTTCCTTAATTTAGGTTCTAAATTTATCAAATAATTTGTAAAGTACTTTATTGAAAAAAGTAGTACAAGTAGTAGATTTCCATCGATTTGAATACTTTTTATCAAAGGATAAGATAATGTCAATTTGTAAGGCATCATAAAAGTATTATTAAACGAATGGAAAGTGTAGGGAAAAAGTGTTAGTAATAACTGTGATCCAAACTAGATAAATCCCTTTGGTACCAAACCAAAGGTACTTTTCAAACTGAGATGGACTATCTGTTTGATGACAGTGACAGAAAGACTAAAGGAAGGTTATCGGAAAAGGTTTAAAATTTCATCACGGGTGATTAAAACTACAAAAAATATTTTTTTTATTAAAAATTAATAAGAAAAAATTAAAACTGTAACTTTAGTGGTTTAATTTTTATTAAAATGTATGTATGTTAATAATTTTACGATTACACTCCTTAACTCCTTTAAAAACAATTTCTTAACAAACAATCTTGGTTTATCTGATTCATACTTCCGATTTCAAATAATAATGAATGTTAAAAAATCCAACTTGTTTACACATCTTGATTATCGATTATTAAGTGAAATGTTGAGGCCTAAATTTAGTGATTTTATTTTAAAGACTCTTAATAAAAAACTATTTTGTATTTTCAAATTATATTCGGTCACGTAAATATGTAAACGAGATTAAACCGTTACATTTTATATTTTTGTCTTATAAACTAATTTTTAACTAATTTACACTCGTATTTTGGCTGAAAGTCATAAAAGAATATTATTTAATCGCTCTCTTTTTCAATGCTCACATTTGGGTCGAATAAAGCGTTAATTCATTCATGATTTTTAAAGGGGTTTTTTTAAACAACAACAAAACTGTGTAGAGCAAAAAATAGATCCGTAGTTATAAAGTAAATTTGATTTTGCGTTCCAGAGACAGAAATTCAATTTATTTTGATTTTTTTTTTAAATTAATTTTTCAAAAATTTTGAAATATTTGTTAAACGATTGAAAGATTTGAATTCGCCGACGAATTTTTGATTTTTATAAATTTTTTAAAACAAGTTATTAATTTTACATGAATTATTATTGGGAATTAAAAAATGTAATTTATCTTTATCTCACATTTCAAATATTTTTATTTTCGAAATATTAAAAAAAAAATCGAAAATGAAATATTTTCAAAAATATAACTTTTCAAACCAGATTTTTATTAAAATTGAAAAATTTTAATGTAAACTCTAAATTTTGCTATGTTCGAAAAATTCGAACATAATTTCGAATTATCAAACACCATTTAATTAGCCCAAACTCTTCTAAGTTATTTTAAAATGTATGAAATTTGAAGAAAAAGGACTTATTTCCATTTTTTCATTTTCTACAAATTTAAAGTAAATTTCGAATTTTCGAACATGATGAAATTAAATTAAAATTTTCAACAGTATTGTAAAATACTTGAAACCATAATCAGATTTTTATAAAATTTAAAAATTTACAGTTAAATTTGAAAGTTTGCTTTCTTCGAAAAATTCGAACATAATTTCGAATTTTCGAACATCATGAAATTAGCTCTTATTCTTCTATATAATTATAAAATTTATTATAACTCAAAGAAAAATTATTTTTTTCCAAATTTTACTCACTTTATAAAAATTTTAAGTTAATTTCGAACTTTCAAACATGATGAAATTTATTCAAAATATTCAAATATATTCTAGAAATCATAAACAATAATTAAGTTTTTCTAAAATTCAAAATTTTTAAATAAAATGTTGGATTTTGCTATTTTCGAAAAATTCGAACTGAGTTTCAAATTTTTGAAATTAGATCTAATTCTTCTAAATTATTTTAAAATTTATGTAATTTGAGTGCAATCCAAATTTACCAAAATTTACTTGCTATTTACAAATTATCGCACAAGATGAAATCAGTTTTTTTAATTTAAAAATTTCAAATTAAACTTTAAATTACTTTTAATTTTCTTCAAAATTAAAGTTAATTTCGAATATTCGAACATGATGAAATAAGTTTAAAGACTAGAACGATTTTTTTTAATTCTTAAAACTTAAATTACAATTGATTTTTAAGAAATTTTTATTATGTTCGAAAAAAATACTTAATTTCGAATTATCGATAAAATGATAAAATACACTAAAATTCTTTAAATTTATTATGTAAATAATAATAAATAATTAAAATAATTATTTCAATAAGTGTTTTACTCAATTTTAGACTAGTTCGAAAATTTCGAACTTAACTCCGAATTTTAGAAATTAATAAAATTGTCAAAACCTCTTTTAGTATATTAATAAAATCAAAAAATTTCGATTTAAAAAAATTAACTAAAATTTTTTTAAAATATTATAAAAATTATAAAAAAAAATAAAAATAAAAAATATGTTTGAAGTCATAATTTTAAGCAATTTTCGAATAATTCGAATTTTCGAACTTAAGTAAATAAGATCAAAAAGTATAAAAATTATGTATATTTTTTTTTTTTTACAATTTTATGGTGCTTACGAAAATTTCGAACTTAATTTCGAATTCTTGAAAATTATAAAATTTTGTATATAGTTGAAAAATAATTTAAAACAGAGTAAATTTTATTTAATTTTGAAATGGAGAAAGTAAGAGCATGTATAAAATTTGTTTTTATAATTTTTGCAATGTTCGAAAATTTCGAACATAATTTCGATTTTTGGAAAATTATCAAATGTGTACAAAACTTATTTAATTTCCAATTATCGAACTTTAGAATCAAATTCTTTAAAATTTGTATAAAAATTGTAAAGAAAATATGTTCTAGATGATTTTTAAAAATTTAATGGCATGTTCGAAAATTTCCAACTTAATTTCGAATTTTCGAATTTAAGAAAAAAGGCTTAAATTCTTATAAATATTTGCACAAATTATAAAAGGTATGTTCAAAATGAATTTTTAAATTTATATGACATGTTCGAAAATTTCCAACTTAATTTTGAATTTTCGAAAATGATAAAATGTGCAGAAAATTTGGAATTTTATTTAGAAATTCATTTGAAATCAAGTAAAAACTAATTTTATTTAATTTCGAATTTTCCAAATTGATTTCGAATTACCGAACTTAAATTCGAATTTTCGAATATGTTAAAAAGTGAACAATATTTTGGGTGTTGCTTAAAAAGTGACTTAAAATCAAGTAAAAAGTAAATTTTCCTACATTTCCAAAAGTTTGAAATTAATTTCGAAAATAAATATTTTTTTAAGATTTAATTAATTTATGTTCATATATCTTGATATCTACATATTAACTCATAATTAATTAATTGTTGTTGTTGTTGCTGCTGTTATTATTTTAAATATTTAATTGTTTTTATTGTTGTTGTTTTATGGGTATTTAAAATTGGAGCTACCGGTAAAATGGATTTTAATTTAAAATTATTTTGATTTCAACAACAATAACAACAAATATTTTGTTATTGATATTGTTTTATTTTTGTTTTGTTTTTGTGTTTACCGTTTATCTAATCTCATTATTTTTTTTTTGGTTTGTGTAATACAAAAATTCAAACACACACACTGATACTGATTTAAGTGCTTTTGTATTTGTTTTTGCCAATTTTGGTCCATTTGTTTTGCTTTTGTTGTTTTCAAACAAAAATATTGTTATACCAACCAATACCGTAAGTGGTGAAGAGGGTACATTAACTTTGTTATTCCGTGTGTAACGCTATGAAGGCATTATCTCAGACCCCTTTATGTATATATATATTCTTCCGATTTAGCTATGTCCGTCTGTCTGTTGTTAACACGCTCACATCCACTATAATTATCAAAGCCGAATAAAATTTGGCTTGAATATTTGCTATGGTCCTGAGAAGTTTCTCATTTAAAACCAGCAAAATCGGTTCAGTATTCTGAAAGATAAATGCGAATATATGAGGAAACTTCTATATTCAAGAGAAGAACTTTCGTAAAATTTTCAATTATAAATCTGCAAAAAAGAATGAAATTTTTCCATAACTTTAACTTCGTTACCGCTTCAAATATGATTAAAATCGGTTAAGTAGAAAGAAAGTTATAGCCAAAAATATAACTAATTTTATGATTGATTAAGTGTTCCTGTATTAAGAAAAACTTTTCCATACACTATAGCCCCGACTTGCGTCATTTATCGGGACCGGAAATATGCTACTCAAATTGAAATGACTCAAATCGAATCAAATTTTTATATATAAATGCACTGAAATTTAATTTATTGGAAAATATTCAAAAGAAGCAAAAATTTTGACTCCCATGTTTTTCTTAAGATCGGAGTAAATATAAAGAGCTTCATTCCTTATTACGTCCTTTTCAGCTGCATTCTTTGCTTATTTGGGTCGAGTATGCTGCACAATGCTGCAGTAAAAAATTAAGCGTTTCTAGAAACGCGAATCGAAATCAAAACGACGCAATTCGAAATTTGCAACGAAGCAAATTGCACTTTTTCAGTTCTTCAAAAGCGACGCAAATCGGTATGACGTAGGTTGTGGCTCTAGTGTATTGTATTCGTCTGTGGGTCTGTATGTAAGAAACATAACGTATTTACTTCACACGCATTTGTGGTGGACGTTATAGAAGATTCGGTATAGCCGAATATAGCAATCTTACACATAGAGAAGGCTCGGTCATGGTCGTTCATGTTAAGTACTGTTGACTTGGAAAACTGAGTGTGTGTGTGTGTATGTGTATTTAAATAATTGTTAATATTTTAATTAAGTTACAATTGTTTTCATTTCGTTGTTGATATTGTTGTTGTTTATATTTCATCTTTACTCTGAGCTCTTTATGAGCTCTTTATGATTGTTGTTGTTAGTTTTCATTAATGTTGTTGTAGTCTGCATATGATTGTTTTGTTTTATTAAGTTCAGTAGTCAACTTTTGTTTCTTTGTTGTTGTTTTTTTTATTATTTTTATTATTGTAATAGTTTTTCATTTGTTTTTTGTTTTATTATATTTATTTGTTATTTTACTCTCTTTTTCTTTGTTTCTTTCTCTTTTGTTAAAATTTCTTTTCTTTTTGTTTTTGCTATTTCTGCTACTGTTCTTGTTGTTTTTGTTTTTGTATAATCTGCTCCACAATAGTTTTTTTTAATTAATGCAGTTGCCATTCGTCCATTTTTTTATATTTAATAAAAGTCTTTTTGTTGTTGTTGTCATTATTATTACAACTGTATTATTATATTCAATTTGTTGCAAAAAAAAAAAACTAAAAGAAGAGATAAAATCGCTTGGAAAATGACTATAAAAGGATTATTGTTATAACACCCTACACCACCATAAAAAGAATCAATTACAGTTTTAACTTATTTGATTTGATTGAAATAATTATAATAATTTACAAAAAATGTCCTTATAGTTCTAATCACTAGTGTTTAAATTTTGAACCCTTGTCAGAAACCCTTCCATTAACGATATTTTTGTCACTTTCCTCAAAAAGGTAGTCCATATACATTTAAATCTACCACATTTCTGGACACAATTTTTGCACTCTTCAATTCTCTTTTAACAAAAGCCAAATATCTCTCTACTGGCCTTAGCTCCGGGCATTTTGGAGGATTTGCCTCTCTTGGTACAAATACCACTTTATTGTTCTTGTATCATTTAAGTTCAAGTGGTCAAGTCAGGCCAAAAATAGGCGTATACTTTATGAAGTCTAGTGAATGGAAGCAGCATTTTTTTGCAAACATCCCTTGACGAGCAGAGCCTGCATTACCTTCGTACCAAATTGTCCGAGCACTGAGCTAACCGGATGTGTTGAAAACAATTTTTATTTTTAAGCCTAAGAATCTTCTTGTGGACTGTTCCCTCTACCTGAACCAGATTTTCCATCTACGGACAAGTTCTCCCCGTACTGTTTAATATCGTTGGAAACAGTGTGATGGCATACTTTTGAAAGCTTCGCCAACTTTCTGTAGGACCGATGAAATGTGTGTGCTAAGATTTTTTCAATCTCACTACTTATTTCTTTCATTTCTTCTATTTTACTCTTTTTGTTTTTGTAGTTTATTTTTTTGTATAACAAATATTCATACTAATTAAGTTATAATTCACATGTTACAATTGTTATTGTTGTTGTATGTTTATTATTTTTAGTTGTTTTAATCACTTAATTTTCTTGTATTTGCGGTTTATGCACCATAATTGTTACTTATGATGATGATGTTGTTTATTTTTAATAATTAAAGTTGATTTTGCAAAATTACAAAACTTTTTACGTTTTCTTAATTAAATTTTCCCTCCTCTCTTCTCTGCCAAAAAAAATTTAGGTCGTATCAGCGAAATAAGGTGAAATGATACAGAACTTTAATTTAACATTAAAGTGTTGTGATGCGGCAAAGTTTTAAAGATTTTTTGGTTTAAATTTATGAGAAAATATTTATAGCGTTTGAGGCGGAAATTTTATAAATAAACTAAAATTTTTATAAATTCATTTTTTTAAATTTTTGATTAATTTTTAATTTGGAGAAAATTTTCGATAAATTCTCGATTTATAGAAAATTTTCGATAAATTCTCGATTTATAGAAAATTTTCGATAAATTCTCGATTTATAGAAAATTTTCGATAAATTCTCGATTTATAGAAAATTTTCGATAAATTCTCGATTTATAGAAAATTTTCGATAAATTCTCGATTTATAGAAAATTTTCGATAAATTCTCGATTTATAGAAAATTTTCGATAAATTCTCGATTTATAGAAAATTTTCGATAAATTCTCGATTTATAGAAAATTTTCAATAAATTTTCGATTTATAGAAAATTTTCAATAAATTTTCGATTTATAGAAAATTTTCAATAAATTTTCGATTTATAGAAAATTTTCAATAAATTTTCGATTTATAGAAAATTTTCGATAAATTCTCGATTTATAGAAAATTTTCGATAAATTCTCGATTTATAGAAAATTTTCGATAAATTCTCGATTTTTAGAAAATTTTCGATAAATTCTCGATTTTTAGAAAATTTTCGATAAATTCTCGATTTTTACAAAATTTTCGATAAATTCTCGATTTTTTACAAAATTTTCGATAATTTCTCGATTTTTAGAAAATTTTCGATAAATTCGTTATAGAATTTTCGATTTTTAGAAATTTTCGATTTATAGAAAATTTTCGATAAATTTTCGATTTATAGAAAATTTTCGAATATGAAATTCTCGAATTTATAGAAATTTGAGATAGAAAGAAAATTTTCGATTATAGAATTGAGTATTTTTCGATTTATAGAAATTATAAATCGATTTATAGAAATTTATGATAATCTCATTTATAGGAAATTTGTAAAAATTTCGTTAGATTTTTAATTATAAGAATTCCTGTTTTTCCTTCGCCTGTCATGATACTTCATTGTAAAGTTTTTTATGCTTATGGATTCATAATCCTTTTTTGCCGTAGAATTTTAATGAAGATTTTGTTTAACCTAATTAAAGTAATCGTTTTACATTTTTATTTATTTCTCTTTCTCATTTTCATCTTTATATTTATTTTCTTCTTCCTATAAAAAAGTAAACAATTTTCAACTTTGACCATTTGATCATAAATAATCGGTCATAAGCTTTGTTTACAAAAATGCCGTAAAATAACACTTCAAGCTTTGAATAGATTTAAAAACCAAAAATGTGAATAAATATTCATAATGAATATTTCCTTTTTCTTCCTCCAAATGTTTCCCATGTTGAAGGCTAAATACCAAAACATTTTCATTTTTGTTTGTGTCCCAAATGAGAAACATGAATAAAAAATCCAATTCAATGAATTTACAATTTTTTTCGAGAAAAAAAGAGAAAAAAAGAAAATAACTGAAATCAAAATAAAAATCTTTTTGAAAAACTCTACTGACTGAGTGACTGATGTTACAGAAAAACTGGAAACTACCTGTTGCATGTTTCAGCTTCAATTTGTTGTAGCATGTTAATGTTGACTTGTTTCTTTTTTATCGTTGTCGTTGTTGTATTTGTTGCAAGTATTATTACCTCATCCAAATTTAAAGCACGAGGAGGAGTTTCAGTTGGTAACAAATAACAATATTTTTCTTCGTTGTTGCAACAGACTTGAGGCAGCTATTTTTGTTGTCTTTTTTTATGGATTTATTTAAAAGAAATGTGTTACACTTGAATAACTATGGAAATTAATTTTTGCTTTAATTTCAACAAATTGCTGCAAGGATCTTTCAATAAAGTTCATTTTACTTTTCTAAGATTTCGATTATTTTTTTTAAGTTTATGAATATAAAAATGACTTTAAAATGGTTGGGCAGTCAGACCAGATTGGTTCCCTCCAAATATCTATTGAACATTATTGTGTGGCAACTTTTGTTTGGTTGCCATTATTGTGTGGCACGTATTTGGCTAATGGAAGTGAAAGTACTTCATGTTGCAAATTCATTTCATTTATTTCCGCTGTTTGTAGGGCTGGTTATAGATTTTAAACAAAAACGCTGCTCTCGCTGCTCTCGCTGCTGCTGCTGCTGTTCCCAGTTTTTTTCCTTCATTTTCCATAATATTTTTGCCATAAATTGAAATTATATTTGATTTAACATGTTTTTCTCTGTATCTGTATTTCTACTTCTTTTCTTTTCCTCCTTTTTATGTATTTAATTTTAATTTTAATGTTTAGTTTCTCTAACGCTGACTCTTTGTCTTCTTTTTGTTTGCTTGCAATTTGTTTTTGGGGTTAATGTTTGGCTACAGAAAACTCAAACAATGTTTCTCCAAAATGAGGAAGTAAATTTAAGCATTTTCAACATTAATACAGGATTGAACGTTAAATTATAATAATGTTCATGTTTTAGTTAATTTTTAATAGCAAATATTTTGGCCACTGTGTTTTGGGGGAATAAAAATTATTAATTATTTTATTTCAATTTCGATGAATTCACAATTTCAAGAAAATTCACGATAATTAAGCGATTAAGACAATAATAATAAAACAAACATTTATTTTAACAAAATTTTATACAAATTTAGAATATAAATCGTGAATTTTCAATTTTATTTTATAGAAAATGTTTTTGTCGATAATTTTCTCTAAACCGAAAATTTTTAATAAATCGAAAATTAACATCGAAGATCCTCTACAAATCGAGAATTTATCGAATATTTTCTATAAATCGAGAATCTAACGAAATTTCTCTATATATAAAGAATCTAACAAAATATTTCTATAAATCGAGAATCTAACGAAAATTTTGTATAAATCGAAAATTTTGCAATAAATCGTGAATTTATCGGATTTTTTTCTATTCCACACTTTTCGATAAAATTGCTTTTTGAAGAAAATTTTCCATAAATTCTCTATTTAAGTCGATATATTTTTAATTTAGAGAAATTTTTCACTAAAATCTAAACTTTTCACAGTCTAATTTTACTAAAATTTGAAATTTTCACTAAAATTAAAAATTAAAATTTTCCCTAAAATTTGAAATTTTCACAAAAATCTGAAATTTTCACAAAAATTTGAAATTTTTACAAAAATTTGAAATTTGAAATTTTCACAAAAAATTTGAAATTTTCAGAAAAATTTGAAATTTGAAATTTTCACAAAAATTTAAATTTTCAGAAAAATTTGAATTTTCACAAAAATTTGAAATTTTCACAAAAATTTGAAATTTTCACAAAAATTTGAAATTTTCACAAAAATTTGAAATTTTCACAAAAATTTGAAATTTTCACAAAAATTTGAAATTTTCACAAAAATTTGAAATTTTCACAAAAATTTGAAATTTTCACAAAAATTTGAAATTTTCACAAAAATCGAATTTGAAATTTTCAGAAAAATTTTAAATTTTCAGGAAAATTTGAAATTTTCAGAAAAATTTTAAATTTTCAGGAAAATTTGAAATTTTCAGAAAAATTTAAATTTTCAGGAAAATTTGAAATTTTCACAAAAATTTGAAATTTTCACAAAAATTTAAAATTTTCACAAAAATTTAAAATTTTCACAAAAATTTAAAATTTTCACAAAAATTTAAATTTTCACAAAAATTTAAATTTTCACAAAATTTAAATTTTCACAAAAATTTGAAATTTTCACAAAAATTTGAAATTTTCACAAAAATTTGAAATTTTCACAAAAATTTGAAATTTTCACAAAAATTTGAAATTTTCACAAAAAATTTGAAATTTTCACAAAAATTTGAAATTTTCACAAAAATTTGAAATTTTCACAAAAATTTGAAATTTTCACAAAAATTTGAAATTTTCACAAAAATTTGAAATTTTCACAAAAATTTGAAATTTTCACAAAAATTTGAAATTTTCACAAAAATTTGAAATTTTCACAAAAATTTGAAATTTTCACAAAAATTTGAAATTTTCACAAAAATTTGAAATTTTCACAAAAATTTGAAATTTTCACAAAAATTTGAAATTTTCACAAAAATTTGAAATTTTCACAAAAATTTGAAATTTTCACAAAAATTTGAAATTTTCACAAAAATTTGAAATTTTCACAAAAATTTGAAATTTTCACAAAAATTTGAAATTTTCACAAAAATTTGAAATTTTCACAAAAATTTGAAATTTTCACAAAAATTTGAAATTTTCACTAAAATTTGAAATTTTCACTAAAATTTGAAATTTTCACTAAAATTTGAAATTTTCACTAAAATTTGAAATTTTCATTAAAATTAAAATGAAAATAGCTTAAAAAAGTTTATTATTTTGAAATTCAGATGTTATCGTTATTAACATTATGTCACATAATATTTCATAATAAATTTTATTAATAAACAAATATTATTATTTTTTATATCCCCCCTCTCATATATCAATCATCTTACAAATGTCATAATTATTGCAGATTGTAAAAAAATAATTTTAAAAATTTAATTAACAATTTTAAATAAAAGAAATTTACATATTTTATTATCAACTAATTTTATGAATTTTTGTATTTTTGTATTTCCTCTCTTTTTTCAAAGATAATGTCAACATTAATCGTATTATGGGTTTGTCATCAAAACTATCGATAAAATGTGATGTTTTATGAAATAAAAAAAAACTAATAAAAATTATTCATTCACAAAAGTGATAAATTAACATTTTAAATTATTATTAGTAAATACATGTGTTGTCATATTAACGCATTTTTTCTTAAATAAGCAAAATTTATAAATCGCGTGTTTTGATGAAGAAACAAATGTAATATTTGCGTAAGTTGAAATCAAATAAAAATCACCGATAAATATGTGCTATTTCACACATATTTTTATTATCTTTGGACAACTGAAAAAAAATCCGAAAAAACGCTTTTTTAGGAGCTGCTTTTAGCCAGGAAGTGAACGCCTTCATATAGAAAAAAATCTGATTTTAAATCTTTAAAAGATTTATTATTCCAACATGCAACCGAACAAACCAAACAAACTGCCGAACAATCATTCAGCCAAAAGTCATCTTAAATGCATGTAAATGTATGTAGATACATATTTATGCATGTATGTGTACGTGTGCATGTTCATGTTCATGTGTTTTATGTGATTATTCAGTCATACATTCATTCACAAGTTGGTTGGCCAATGTTAAGAGTTTGGTGCCAAGAAAAAAAACAAACCAACGCTCAAGTTTATGTTGCATCATCACCAACGAAAGAGATGACGGCAAAAAAGATGCAACCAAAGCCAGAAATCTGATAGATGAAGATCCAAGAAAAAAACCGCTAAAAATGAAGTGCAACTGAAACTGAAAGTCATGGTTTATTCGTGAGATTCCAACTAAATATTTAACTTAAATACAAAATGTATCTTTATGCTTAAACAGTAGTTCGTATCTGGGATAAACTAACACAAATACACACATGCACATGAAGTCATACATTCATGTTCATTTTACAAGCTGCTTATATTTATTGTATTTATGTTAGTATTTGTTGTATTTAAGCAGTTAAACTTGTAATTCCAACTTGATATTTGTTTTTGTTTTACCAACAAGTCCAAGAGCCAAAGTCAAAGTTAAATCAAAGTTGTAACTCTGGTTTGTGTTGCTGTTTGAAATCTGTTTGAATGCAGTAGCAACAACAACAACAACTAAATCACATGTGCAGAATCCCAGAAAAATCACGCAATTAAATAGAGAGGAAGATGGAGATAGAAGGAGTGTAATAAAACATTATTATTGTGTTCATCATCTTAAAGCATGTTTTGTGGTTGCAAATGGCAACTTATTAAATGCCAAGATATTTAAAGGAATGAAATCATCAAATCACTAATAAAAAATCTTAGTTGTAAATTACATCTATAAACCATTTAGTGTATTTTATTTATTATGCTGTTTTACTTAACGGTAAAAATCATCTTTAGTTTATTATGTAACATTTGCAAATGTGGAATATTTTTATAAATGGAAATTTTTCAATAATCAATCTAAAAACCCGAAACTATTAATCTCTTTCTGCTGACACATAGAAGAGATATATAAATGAAGAAAAAACGTCCAAATTTTTCGGAGAGGAAAGAATTTCTTGGACAAAATATTTAGGCGGTCTCATGGTCATCTTATTGGCACGATTTGGGATCAAATTTTTTCACAGGAAAAACTGGAACTAAATTCTAAAACTCTCTTTTTAATAGAACTAGTTTCGGTAACTACTATTGGTAGTTAGCTTTCCTTTTGGTACTTCAAATTATTTGGTACTCTCAACTGTTGGTCCTTGTAATATTATGAACTATACACATTTAAGTCGCTCTTAATCGCTTCAAAGTTTCATGTCCCCAATACAAATGTTCTAGCCGAATAAAGAATAAAGTATAAAATATTTTGCTCAAGCATTTCCTCAAAATAATGGAATTAACTCGATCTTTGTAAAGATCGGTTCATAATTTTACATAATTCATTTATAAGATCCATTTCCGGAAACTATTTAATATATCACAAATCATTTTACGAAGATTAATTCATAATTCTTCATGCCAAACAATATGAAGTCTAAAGTAGGGCCTCTTATTGGTTTTATTTATAGACTTGAATCGCCGAATCATTATTTCATTCCTTTACGTCTCCATCGTTAGTGAAGAAGTTTGCAATTACAATTTAATAATGACAACAGGCAGTCGCATCTTCCTGTGTCTCATGTAATGAAAAAAACCCAGACATAATGACTTACAGTGGGGCAAAATTCGAAAAATTATCGGTCTAACTTAAAAATCGGAAAAAAATATTTAAATATTAAATAAAGTTAATTTGTAATTTTAATGTTGTAAAATCTATATTCCCGATCTTTGAAGGCTCTGGGTCTATTCCAAATATTTGTAGATACTTTCCATATAACATATTTACATGAGTAATTATTAATGGGCTGAATATTGCTTCCATTTGGATTATTAGCTGGAATATGGGAGTATAACGGAAAAGAGATATACGGATGTGACTATATGAACCCAAATTAGTTAAGTTTCAAGATCCTTAACTATAGGGACTCTAAATATTTTACAAAAAAAAAAAAAAAAGAAAACACCTACCTGATCGACAAATCTAGAGATTAAGTCATATCGGGTCATATTTATTTTTAAAGGCCCATAAAATTTGAAAGGATATGAAACTTTTAAAATATATAATAATTCTATTGTAGGTTCAAATTATAGACAGGATTCTCTGTAATATATTAAATTATTCCTTAAATTATCCAGGATATTGAAAGATCAAAAATGTCCTTTTTAATAAATTTGTTCGCTTTATAAAAAAAGAAACTGTGTTTGTTACTGGATTATGGACAACTGGAAAACCGATTTTGTTGAAATTTTCTCAAAATGATCCCGACATAGGTCTTAACAAGTTTCGGTAGGATCCTGGACAGAAGTATCCCCGTTAAAAAGAATATATTAATTGCTAAATATCTTATGAACTATTTTAGACAGATTTTTTAAATTTGGTCCGATTCATCTTCCCAGGTAACTGTTTTACTGGACAAAATATAGGACGGATAGGGCTCATGGGAAAAGGTAGACTCCCAAACAATGCAAATTTTAATTATCGAATTAAAGTGAGATTACAAAGATTAAAGTGAGATTATAAAGATTTCATCTCAACTACTTTCCCAAGAAATTCTATTTAAAGAACTATTGAAGTGATTCACAGGTAACTGTTTTATTGAACAAAATATTGAATGGATGGGATCAGGGGAGGATGTCCCCCATACAAAGTAAATATTTATTATCGAATATCCAATAAACCATTATAGCGAGAATTTTGATATTTAGTTCTAAATCATTTTTCAAGGAACTTTTTTCCAGGACGGGCAGAACTAGTGAATGAAGTAACCCAAAATCAATAAATCCGGGTCTCAGTTGGCATTCTTATAAAATTTAATGATACGAAAAATATGTTTTCAAAATTTTATAACTAATCTGTTGATCATATGTTATATGTTTTATTCCCCATTTTGTCCCACTGTATGACACAATGATGCGGAATAACGGAAAATACCTAAATACAAATTGTGGCCTTAAAGACGATTTTGACATAAAAAACGGGGTTGAGGGGAAGGTTGGTTCCAGAAAGTCAAGTGACATAGCAAATATTTTAAATGGGGAAAAAATCAAAATAAACATGCTTCCGCATGAATTTTTGTTTACAAATGAAATAGCAGATGTTTAATTTTAATAAATTTGTTGCATAATTTCTTCTTTTTTTTCGTTATTTTTGTTCCTCTTCCACATTTTTTTGAGGTTTAAGAAAAAAATGAAGATTATCAGTGATACGAGAGTCCATAACACATATACAAAGAAATTGACATACATACAGACATATGTAAATACATATATACATACATACATACATACATACATACATACATACATACATACATACATACATACATACATACATATGTAAACCAATTTAGCTCGAGGCATTTGATTTTTTGGTTTATTTTTATTATTTTAAATTTTGTCATAAACATCCGATTGAACCGGTTAACATTTTTTAGTTATTCGGTTTAATTAAATAAAAATACATTTGTTATACCCTACACCACCATAGATGGTTGGAGTATTATGCATTTATGCTGATTTTTGTAACAGACAGAAAAAATGTCTTAAGATCCACCTTTACGTATGCTGTTCGACTTAGAATCAGTTCCTGAGTCGATTTAACGATGTCCGTCCGTCAGACCATCCGTCCGTCTGTTTGTCTGGCTGTCCATGGAAACCTTGTGAACACTCTACAAGTCGCAATTTTAAAGATACCTTGATGAAATTTGATGCATATTATTCTTTTGGCGCAAGGAAGAAGCCTATTGAAATTGTTCATGTTTGGTCCAAAACTTACAATTGTCCTCCCTGAATGAGGTTTTAAGGTCATAAAAGTGCTTAAAATAAAGCTGTTTAAAAAATATTATGATATTCTAAACGATACGAGGGTTGTTCCATTGTTTTTTATAGATCCCATACAAGGCCCGTTGCATATATCACTTCGAAGATCATAAATTTCATTTATACGTTGGAGTTGTAATGGAAATTGGTAAAATTAAGATAAATATAAGCAAAATCAATGTGCAAAATTATACGAGGTTCGGTCCATAATTTCTTAATTCACTTTTAAACGTATAAATTTCACATAAATGCAAGCGTCGCAATAATGTACAGCACTCTAAACAATAAATCAGATAATCAAATTATACGAGGCTCGTTCTTTAGTTTTTCGTAACTACCATTTTTAACCAATAATGTGGTATCGAGTATAAGATTGTCAGACTTGACCGACTTTAGTGTTCTCAGTTGTTTTTAAATGTAATTGGAATTGTGTGTGAATGTATGTGTATGCGTGATTTTTGTTGCATTCATCAAAATCATTGACAAGTAATTTTCAAATAATTTTCAGAAAAAATGTGTGTTTGTTCAACAACATAATTTTTATTTTTTATATTATTTATTTTCTGCAGACTCTTCAGTCATTTTTGGTTTGAATTGTTGGTTCGTTTGCTACTCAAACTCCAACATTTGAACGTTTTGAGTCTGTTGGATTTATGATTTTCTGCTTAAAAGTTTTTTTTTTTTTTTTTTGAATTCACGTTTTGCTCTGTTTCACTTTTCACGTAAATTTATTTGTTGCAATTAAAATTATTGTCTAAATAAAGAGTGTCATAATGTTGATATTATTTTTTGTCGCGTTTTATAATTCTTTTCTTTACGTGGGTTTTTAAGTATGTGAATTTTGTTTATGTGTTTGTTTTAATTATTTCATAATTTGTGTTGATTTGTAAAACGTTTCACTTTTATTTGAATCGTTATTGTTGAGTGTTTAAAATTGAAATTGTTGAAAATATAAGCGATTATTATTTTAAAGGCATGATGAGGTTTAAATACCCTTTAACGCTAATTGGAGATAATTAAATAAATCCCACATATAATTTAGTATTGTTACAATAATTGATCAAGTTAAGAAAAATAAAATCAAAAATCGACTATAAAAATTATACGAGGGTCGGTTCATAATATCTTGAATCTCCTACTCAAGCCTTAACAATATTCATTTTAAAATGCATAAATTTTACATAAAACACTTAAAAATACTTTAGAAAATTAAATTATACGAGGGTCGTTCATTATGATTTTTTTGTAACTATCATTTATAACCAACATTGTGGTATAGGGTATGATATAGCTGAGCTTGACCGACTATAACATTCTTATCTGTTTTTTTGATATGATTGTGAGGTCGTCTCGGAAATCGGACTTTAACTTTTTTTGGTATCAAGGCAATAACGATCAGTTTGATATGACTATAGAAAATAAACTGCTAAAATTTTAATGAAATCGAATAACCGATAATGACGTCAAAAGGTTTACAATACTCAATAGATGTACAAAAGGAAGGACGGAGGAGAAAACGTAAAGAGTTATAGGTGATCAGGCAAAAGGTATAAACTATATATAATTGATATCACCGTCAGGTGTTTAAACGATATACAACTGGAAGAACAGAAGGGCAAAGGGAAAAGAATTCGTTATAGTCTAGAAATATAAATTTATTCATATGATCCTAAATATGTTTCTTTCTACGTTACATATCAAATGAAAAATGTTATATGGTCTCATTTCCTATTTTTGAATGTTATAAAATTGGAAACGTATGAATAACTTTTAAACGGTTTCGGTATTTTAACGGAACTTATAGACATTTGTAGTAGAGGACATTGTCAATTTAAATTTGAAAGGGATACTTTGCACACATGACTGAAGAGAAACTATTAGTTCCAAAAAATATACAAGATTTGAAGTTCAATATATTTGTAATTGTATCAAAAAGAGGCCCCTTAAAAAACTACTTGGAAAGTTGCCACTGGGTCTCAAATTTGGACATATGACTTAAGAATTTTTTTGGGAAAATTATGAGTTAAAATCTGTAAAATATATTTCTAAATGTTGAAGACATTTTTGAAGAAACTGGATTTTCATATTTTTCTTATCGGTTCAGATTCTATATAAGGTGACTTTAAACTTTAGAATTCACACAAAAATTCTTTAAGCATGTCCATTTGTCTCTCGGCATGCTCAAATCCAACCCATATGTATGAGCTCAATAAAATATGACCAGATTATTTGTTGTTCTCCTGGAAAGGTCATTGCTGAAAACCAGTTAAATCGGTTGAGAAGATAAAAATTTATAGCTCGATATCTGGCACTGCCTCAAAGTTCAAAGAAAGAACTTTTCTTCCAGCTGTGCTCGTTCGTCTCTTTGGTATGTTCAGATAGTTTGCTTAATTCAGAAAAATATAGAAAAATCGTTTAAGTAGTTCATAAGTTATAGACCAATATTTCAGTCTGCATGATACGCTCATTATTAACCTGTTGTTCTGAGTATTTCGTTTTTAAATCCAGCTTAATCGGTTTAAGAGATAAAAAGTTATACACTTAGGAAGAAGAAGAACTTTTCTTTGTGCTATGTCCCCCAGTAAGGCAAGCTCTCTTCCAAACTATTGGCCCTAACTCTGTGATGTGAGGTCATATTATTTGTCGTTGTTCTGAGAAGTTTCTTAACTAAATCCAGCAAAATCGGTTTAGTGTATATCAAATTTTAGATCCTCAAAAATTCATCGATCGGCTAGATAAGTTTAGAATTGCTAAATTTAATAGGATAAAAGCAAATAAGCGATAAGGTTCCCATCGTTTTAGTTTTAAGGTTGCAAAGTGGAGAACCGTGAATATAAAGTTTGTAACCGATTAAAAGTTACATATTTATTTCCGAAAAAAGTCGATTCTGTCAATACTAAGATGCACCCCATCTTCGTTACAAAGTGTGTAATGAAGACATAATAGGTTACCTATTAAAGCAAGTCCATATTAAAATCAGAAGACGGGAAGTTAGTAAACTGATTAGTTGTATTGAAGCAATTAACATTCTTCTTCATTTATCTTTATTAACCCTGGACTGAACCAAATATCGTCGCTAATATTAACAAAAAATTTCGTAGAACTTTAACGAAACTTTTTTCGTGTTAAATAAACAAATTTTTATTCTAATTAACATAGCTTTTCTTCAAATTGAAGAATTTTCTAAACAAATTTAATCAAAAAACTTTTTTAGTAAAAGATGTTAAATTGAATAAAATTTCGTTAAAAAATTAACGAAAAATGAAGTTAATTTGAATAAAATTTTTGTTAATTTAACTACTTTTTTCGTCAAATAATTTTTTATATATTTTTTGCCAAATGAAATGTGGAAAAGGAAAATATAAACGGAATATAGATACATTGAATTCATTGCAATAGTTTTATCTGTTATCTTAATGAAGCTTTTACCCGGAGCGCTTTGCTGCACAAAAATTCTAATCAGTCCTACACCTCAAAAGAGATTTTACAAATCAACGTGTATTAAAAAATATAATTGGAATGAAATTCTCACTGTTGTCGATCAATGGATAATCGGTAATCAATATTTGCTGCGTATTGGGAGCTACTTCTTCCCTAATCCTATTCCTTACACATTTTGTCTGGTAAAACAGTTTCTTAAGGAAGTCATTGGCACCAATTTTCGCTGTTTCAGTTCTTAAGAGTCCTTTCCTCAATTCTACTAAAATCTCGTAAATTTAACTTAAATATGGTATTTAAATTGAATAATATTCATTAATATAAATAATTTATTTTTGCAATTGAATAATATATTATTCAAGTTGAATAATATTTATACGATTATATATATGCGATTAGTATGCATTTTTATTAACGAATTCAAATAGTCATATTAATGATTTTTCGTCAATTTGAAGAATTTACGAAAAAACTAACGAAAAAATTTTCGTCATGATGATAAAAGATTTCGTTGGCTGATATTTAATCTACTTTTCTTCAATTCTACAACTTTTTCATTATATTTACAAAATTTTTTGGTTCAGTGTGGAAACAGTGTATTTGATTATTACGTCAAAAAATTCATATGTGTGGGCTTTTAACGGTAACAACAACAATAACAACAAAAAAGAATGAAAGCAATAACCTTTACAACAATAAAAAATATAACTAAATAATTAAAAATTCATACCTCTTCAATAATTAACATAATAATGAACATGATGATGATGATGATGACGATAATAAAGTTGTTGATATATAAATGATGATTATTTTATTCATGTCAATCATCATTAACAACATCAACATCATTGAAGATGAACAAACAAGTGTGTAACAAAACTATTTTACAGTTGTTTTTTTTCTTTCTTTCTTTTTTTCATTACTCTTTCTTCTTTTCATCTTTCTTAATCTTTAGAGTTGTAGGTTTTTTTTTTTTGATTTTTGCATTAATTAAAATTTGTTTTTTATTTTGGCTTTAAAGAGACGATTTTAAGTATGTAAGATTATGTTTATGAACACATATGTGGTAAAATAAACCCTGCAGTTCGGAAGGGATTTTGAATTAAAAGGAGAAAGACTCAAATCTTACGGTGAAGGGAAACTCGTTTTATGACGGGTTCGTTAGACTTCTTTTTTAGTTCAGCCAATAACTGTTATAGTTCCTCATTTTGATGAAATTCAAAACTGCAGGGCATTTTAAACTTTTATTTATAAATGAAATAAAAATCTCATGTGTAAAATGAAAGAAATTGTTCACCCTACTTTACTCTTCTTTTTTTTATTTTGGTTTTTGAGGTTTTGTATCTTTCTGGTTTGACCCATTTGTAAATGACCTTCAAAAACTGAATGAAATGAAATAAATTTAATTAAATGTTGACTAATGAAACGTTATTTTTTTTGTATATAAATATTTCATTTCTTCTTCTTCTTTTACTCTTAAACTATTATTTTATTTCCATTAATATTTGAATAATAAAAATTTGAACAAAAAGTGAATGTTTTGGGGCTAAAAATTACAAAGTGAAATACAATTATGACCACAACGAATAAAAAAAAACCGAAAGAAAAAAATCCTGAGGTGTTTTTGCCATTTTAATTTGAACACAAAAACGGTGTAATTGTTTGTTGTATTAATGAGATTTTAATTGAAATTTGAAATTTCAAACGTTTTATTTTAAATCATCTAAATTGTAGGGAGATAATTGCGGAAAAATAAAATCAAATAAAATTAAAAGGTATTTAAACTAAAGCATATTGGAGGTTAAAAAAAATTAAAATACCTCCAAAAATGTCGATTGGGCGGCAATAGTAAAAAAAAACACTGTAATAGTGGTTTTAAAACGATTTTTAGGAAATAATTCTGTAACTTTTCATTTGATGAAAATATCTTCATCAAATTTAACAAGTTTATAACTGAGGTATTTTGTAGTTGATAATGAAGAGTACACGGATGTAGCTGGTTTGGATCGCAGTTGGCAACTCTCCAAAGTTGGCCACCTCGGGTTTCTTGATTTTTTAAAAAATTCGAAAAAAAAAACTTATGAATGAATTGGGACAAAGATATTTTGTATGTAGATAGACTTTACTTGCTACTATGTGCAGATTATCTCTTATAGATTTCGAGTTGAAATAAATTTTAAGCTAATTGTATCCTTATCTTTTTTAGTTTTATTAAACTTACGACCGTAATTTAAGTCCTAATTTTTTTAGAAAATATTTACTAGATTCCCAATAAAAATATAACTTCAATAATCATAGAAATGTGTGAATCCATTAAAAAATTATATTAATCTAAAGTTCAAACTTTGAAAAAAGAAATCGATTTATTGAGATTCTTTCTAAAAAGGTGGCATCATTTATTTATTTATTTATTTATTTATTTTTAAAGACATTTGTTCTTCTTAACTTTATAATGTTTTTATTGTTTTTTTTTTAAGAAATCTTAAAGGGGTATCGTGTAAAATAAATTGCTATGACCTGGAGGCAAATATCTGCTTACAAGCTCTATCCGAATTTGGAAAATTTAAAATTAAAAAAAATGTTTTGTAAAGTTCTTAAATTGTAAAATTGGAATTATCTTTAAATTATACTTGATATATACTTTACATATATGGTAAATATCTAAAACCTATAAAGGACGATTATTTCAGGGAAGAAAGTAAAATTAAAAATAAACCTAATTTACACGGATTGAGATTTTGGGTATTATCGTGAGGAAAAGAGGGAATTTTTTCAAATCTTGTCCGTTGTCAGAGAACCTGGTTCAGATAGAAAGAATGGTCTACATGATGTTTCTAAAGCCAACAAATAGAAGGCATTTTGAAAAGAACTCCCCACACAACCGGCAGAAGGGCAGCCCGCTTAACTCAGTGCTCGGACTATTTGATACGAAAAATTAATGACTGTGCGGGTTTAAAAACATACAACGCTAAAATAAGTATGCTGACATGGATGCTGCTAAAAATTTAGTGGCAAAAACATGTTTTTAGCTGAAATTCGGTCATCAAATAACATTCCACTATATTTTTCTTTACAGATTCATTTTATGGGTTAAGAAACAATGAATCTGGATAATTTTAAAGATTTCTATAACGCGAATTGTCTTAATTAAGGTAACTGTAGACAAGCTCTCGCTGTGTACATTTAGTCCAATATCAAATCAAATCAATATGTAAAATTTAATTAAAATCTGTTATAGAAATATTTCCTTTTCATTTTTTATCTAAAACTCTCTGGGTTGAATGATTTTTGAAGCCCGACATCTCTAAACTATAAAAGATATGACAAGATTTTTTTTAAGTAACAATTAAGTTTGGATCGTTTTAAATGTTATTGCGAAAAGCGTTATAAAAATTAGTAAAGCCTTAAAGTTACTTCAAGTTCATTTTTAATAGGGAACGATGTCAACAATGAAATCTAATTTTTGAAGCTCAGTACCTCCTAAGCTATATAATATAATTTACCCACCCGACATGATTTTTGTAGGTTTGAAGTACAAAAAAAAAAAAACAGTGAAGATATAACAAGTCCGTACTATTTTATGTATATTAGAACCACGAGGACTGGCCCCATTAGGTCCATTAAGACGAAATCATTTCGGGTCACTACGGGTTGTCTCAGATATCAGTCTTTAATTTTATTTTCTTAAACTTTCAAAACATTTCGATAAAATTTTCTTTAAGTTTGGACAATTCTGTCTGACATTGTTATATCGACTCAGATTTTGATGATTCCTTCGAACTCACTCCTTATATATTTATACTGTGCATTAAGCGTTTCTGCAAAAGATTGTAAGATATAGAAAACATGGAATAGCGCTCTTATGTATACCGAACAAGTCAGAATCACGTTTTCAGAAGATGTATGTTGTATGGCCGTATGTCTGTCGGGTTGAAAATGGTATATTATTACACTGATCAAAAATCAACATATGCGGTCCAATTTTTACCGATTTTGTAAAAATTTTGCACAGAATGATTCCAATATATCAAAAAGTAACGGGGGAAAATTACTCCCAAATAAGGAAGAAAGGAATTCCCAAATATGTAAACCTCTTACAGCGAGAGTTTGTTTTTGTGTCAATTTTTTTCTCAAGGAACTGTACAAAATTCAGGATGAATAGGATCAGGGGTAAAGTTAACCCCCCTATAAAGCAAATATTAATTATCGAATATCTAATGAACCATTACCGTGAGTGCTTTACAATTTAGTTCGAATCAATTTTTTAAGGACAATTTGTTTATGGATGAGAATGTGGGATGGGTGGGATCAGGTGATAGAAAATATATATCAAATTTAAAGAAAAAACTTTATGCATATTTTTTATATATCAAAAACTATATTTTTTACTTTATAAGAACGGCAAAGCCTTTCGGGTCTCAGTTCGAAAATAATAAATTAAAGTTGAGGCAGAGTATGTCCATGGTGGCGTTTTATATAGTTAAACTTAATCGACTATTACTTTGTATTCGATTCGATTCGATTAGTGGATTTAATTGCGATGATAACTTCATTTTCTTACCCCTTAAATACGATCTTGTGGGATCTTGGTGTCTTCTTGTAAATCTTTAATAAAAAAATGCAATTTTGTAATTTTTTACGATTTTTCAACTTGTTTCTTTAAAGTTCATCAAAAAAAATCATTTTTGCATTTTTATCAAATTTTTTTTTAAATCATCTTAAACGCCAAATCGTGTGTATTTTTGTCATGATGTAACTTTATTTCAAAAATTTTTGAAAAAAGACGATTTTTATAGTTTTTTCTTTGTTTCAAATACCGTTGATTTTAGTGTTTCTTTTTTTCTATTTTTATTATAATTCACATTTATTTTTGTTATCGTTTAACAGATTTGTTGTTGTTGTTGTTGTAATTGCTCAATCGTCATATTTAACATTTTGAACTTCATTGATAATTTATTTACGTTATTTTTTTGATTTGATTTTTTTAATCATTAAAATTTTAAATTCAAATTTGGAAAAAAAATATTAACAACAATTTCAAATAAAATATCGTGGATGCTGTTGTATGTTAAATATTGTTGTATGCTCTTGAATGAGTTGGTACATAAATTGTTGTTGTATGTTGGTCTTGTTGTAATTGGAATTTCATTAAGTTGCGATATTTTTGAAGGCATATTTGGTAACATCTCGATCTCGTTAAATTTTAGTTTGATATATTTTTCATTCGCT
Source organism: Cochliomyia hominivorax (assembly GCA_004302925.2). Taxonomy (NCBI): domain Eukaryota; kingdom Metazoa; phylum Arthropoda; class Insecta; order Diptera; family Calliphoridae; genus Cochliomyia; species Cochliomyia hominivorax. Next base: position 73,149,433 of record PYHX02000494.1, on the reverse strand, counting down.
CAAGTGGTTGGATGATTTTTATAGTTTTTAATTTTTGTTTTTGCTATTTTTTGAAAAAAAATACATACATATGTATATGAATTTCTATGCATACACTGATACATATTCCCATAAACGCACATACATTTTTTAAAGAATTAGAAAAAAATTAAAAAGCGAGATCAAAAAAATTCTTAACTTACACATAAGTTAAGTAAAACGAAACTACTAAACTTACAGTTCTAATTTATATTTAAACGAATTTCGGAAACCCTCTTCCAATAACGTTAAAGAGACTTCAGTCACTTTGCTCCAACAGTTAGGCCATATCTGTTTAAAATCTACCACAATTTTAAATACCTTTTTTGTGCTCTTCAATTTTTTTTTAATTAGAGCACAATATCGCTTCACTGGTCTTGGCTCTGAACAGTTTGGAGGATTTGCCTCTTTTGCTTTTGTAACGCTCAAGAGCGTTCATTTGTTTAACATAGTGACAGAATGTCAAATCATTGGCCATTTCAATAACTTTTGGGAAATTTCGACTGCTTTTAGGTCCTAAACTTTTCTTCAACATTCACTTCAGCATCGGCAACATGAAAGTTTTAATCAGGAAATTCCAAAAAAAATCTGCCAGAACATAAATTTCGTTATCCATTATGCAACAAGAATATTTTGTTTAGAAAACTTGACATCGATTTCTGTGCTCTGTTTTTGAGCTTCAAAGTTTGTAGGAGCGTTCCCGTTAGGAACTAATTGAGCATTCGATGTTTTTAAATCTGAATAAGATTTCACTTTCGGTGGAAAATAATCCTAATCGGTCTGCTTTTCTTTTCGATGTTTTGGGAGCACTTTTATAAATACTTTCTATTTTTTGGGCTTTAGGAACATCATGTGGACCATTCCTTCTATCTGAACCACGTTTTCCATCAAATTCTTCCGGTGCTCTTCAATAACATTGTAAACAGTTCGATGACAGACCTTTGACTGCTTGGTCAGTTTTTTTGTAGGACCAAATTGGATTTTGTTAAAAGTATTTAATAATTTTAGTACGATAATGAAAAAGGTGTGTTAAGAATTTTTCGATTTCACTTCTTAAAATTTAGGTGTTTTCATTGAGAGCGTAGGTTTATTAATAACAAACAGAAATAGATAATATACTATTTTTGGTAACTTTTTAAAATGTAATTTTCATGTTTGCGTTTATAGAAATATTCCACATAAAATAGATTCAAGAATATTTGATCTCATGAATAAGGCAAACAATGAGACTAAGAAAAAAAAATATTGTTGATTTCAATTTTACTTTTGGATGAGAAAACAAAGATAAAACAAAAATAGAGATAATAATTAAATGCGTTTATAGAAATATGTAACAGTGTACATGAATTTTCATGTATGTGTATGTTTATGTTATGTATTTTTTTGTAGCATTTTTTTTATTTTAAATTTTAGTTTTTTTATTAAAATATTTTAATAAAAAGTCGTAAATTTAAGCAACATTTATTAGATAATAAGTCAATTATGACTTAAATTATGATTACGGTATTTTGTTGATTCAGATTGAAGTTTTGTTGTTTATGTGGGAATTTATAATTTTTTTTTATTTTTTTTAATTCAAAATTTGTTTTGAATAAAAATATTTAGTTTTTAAACGATTTTGGGGGGAGAAACATTTGTCGGAAGAAATGGACTTAAAAAATAATAAAAAAATTATGATACAAAATAGTAGGAAATCTTGGACTCAAAGAATCTTAATTCCTCGATTTTAATAGAAATTGTCAATAATTTTATCCGTTATCCACTTTAAAACACCACAGATCATCCAGAACGATATTTTTCTTAAATAATTCTATAACTTTTGGACTAATGGAGATATCTAAATAAAATTACACGGAACTAGTGTTAAAGTATATTTGAGGAAAATAAGCCTGTTGGACTTCATGACTTAACTAAAAAAATTGGGAGGAATTTTGACTTCAATAAGAGGACTAATTAAAGAAACCATCGTTCTTAACAGAAATTTTAAATAAAATTAAATTTATAAAAGGCCCCATAGTGCTGGCAAAACGATGTTTTTTTGGAAATAATTTTAAACTTTTGGACCATATGAAATATATAAAAAAAATTCTTATAACTATATATAATTGATATGGGGAACAACAGTTACACAAGGAATATTTTGTAAACATTATCAAAAATTCGCTTAAGAAATGATGGATAAGAAATTTCTCTGAAATAGGTTTCCTTGTAAACGTTATCTCTTATAGTTTCAGAGATATTCAATGCGAAATGAATATTTAACTCCTATTAGGCAAGTTAGTTTTTTTCATTAATGTCCTAATTATGGACCCAAAAATTTTATACAGTTACAGCTAAGAAGTTTTCGATTTAATTGGGAGGGCTACAGCTCCCCCAGCTAAGAGCAGTGGATAGCTTTCCGAAGTCAATTAATTCCTTTTTGATGATTTTTTTGAAAATTTGCAAAAAATTAATTTATGATATAAATTTTAATACATGTACAGTGGGACAGAATTGATGATTTTTGAAACAATCTTAAATTCAAGATCAATGAATGAATGGTTTTAGTTAAATTTTTCACAAAACAGTCTTACATAACGCATCTTTTTTAAAAAAATATATACATGAAGTATTGTTTTTATTGAAGATTTGAAAGTTATCGACTGACATATTTCCTGGACAAATCGTCCAGGAATATGTCAGCTGTTTCACAAAATTTATTTTTGAAAATAAACGAAAATCATAATTTTTTTATTATGAATTTTAGAGAAATTAACAATTTTTGAATTTTATTAAAATATTTTTTTCTGAAATATTCAGGTGCAAAATTGTTATTTTTGGACTTTAAATTATAAAGTCCACATTTGTGAGAGGTCTGTAAAAAAAATAACATAATCATATGATAAGAATTATATTTGGGTTTTCTGTGTTTAAGATTATAGAAAATGTGTGTTCAATTCAAAACTTGGAATAAAAATATTGGTCAAATTCGAGAGGGTCTGGTCCTAGTCTGATAGGGGTTTTGGACACAAATCTTAAATTGAGACATTCTATATAAAGAAGCCTTTCAGAAAAACAAAAGTTTCGTAGAAAGAAAATGTTTATTTCAGATGAAAATGAGTGCAGACACTTTTTTTGAAAAAATGGAGTCCAAATGGGATCCAATAACAATACAATTTATGCAATCCATCAAGCAATTCAAATGTAGCAGATTTATTACCCAAAAAGAAGGCGAGATAGCGCACTTTTCCACTTTTATAATTCTGCCCGTGAAGCTTCTATGGGTTCGAGACTTATATTGCTTTAATAATGCTCATAATGTACTCCCCTGCTACCACTATGTTAAATTTAATCCAAATCCATTTAGACGATCAAAAATTATAGTCTTAATTATCAAAAATTAGGAAACATCATGTGGTAAAGGAAAATATTTGTGACGACTATAATTTTTTTACTCCAATAATCTTCTCAAATCCATTGTGCTATGAAATGAGTCTCTTATAAGGGAATTAATTTAAGTTGTGATCACTTTTTTTAAACATCTTTGTAGATGTTTGGGGTATTAAGCGTTTGTGTTGATGTTTGTAACATACAGATAAGAATTACGATTCACCCACATTTAAGTACACTATTCGACTCAGAATCACTTTCTGAGGACATAAAAATGTTGGTATTGTAATATTATATGGTAAAATTAAAATAAATATACGCAAAAATTAATGGACGGTTTATAATTACTTGTAGCTCCCATTTGACGGCCCACAAAGATTCGTTTTCAACTCATAATTTACATGAATGTTACGTTCACAATAATATACTGCACACATTATTGTGAAAATAAAATTATACGAGGGTCGTTATTACTTTTAAATAACTACCATTTATTACCAATATTGTGGTGTTGGGTATTATATAGTCGGGCTTGACCGACTATAACATTCTTATTTGTGTTTTCTTTAAAAATTAAAGTTAAAAGTTTTTTTTTAATTTCTTCAAATAAAATTGTATAATAATTTTATTGTATGTATGTGAACATGTTTGTGTTCAAGCTGAATATGTGCACGATATAACAGTCTAACATATATTTACTCATATACATATAAATATGTTTGATAGGAAAATTTATTTATTTATTTATTTATGTAATTTAACAGGTAAATTCTTAAAGATGTTAAATGTTAAATAACATTTATGCATATTTACATTAGTATGTTTATATACTTGTTTACATAAGAAGTGAGATCGAAAAATTCTTAGCTCGAACTGGTAGTCCATCTCCGGTCAAAAGCTGACATACTTTTGGACACCTTTTTTGTGCTCTTTAATATTCTTTTCACAAGAGCCCAATATCGCTTCATTGGTTTTAGCTGCGGGAGGTTTGGAGGATTTGGCTCTCTTGGTACAAATATCACAATTTTGTTCTTGTACCACTCAAGGCCTTGTTTATCGTAATGACAAGAAGTCAGTCCAAATAAAAGGTGGACACATTATGAAGTCTTATGAATGAAAGCAGTTTATTTATGAACATTTCTTGATGTAAATTTGTAGATCCCTTTTTAAAAAGTGATTGACTTCTTTTTCCCCAACTGTATGTTGCTTGAACTTTTTGGGAAATATTGAATGCTTTTGGGTTTTAGACTTTTCCAGGAATTTGCAAAAGATCTGCCAGAACATACGTTACGTCATCCATGTTGTAGCAATTAATTATCAGGACATTTTTGAGCCTTGTATGTTTTTAAATCTGTATTAACTAATACTTTTCGTACCAAATAGTCCGAGCACTGAGCTAATTAGGCACCTTTCCTATCGCATGTGTTAGGAGATCTTTTGAAAAAGCTTTCTATTTTTCTTTTTAAGCTGAAACAGGTTTCCTATCAACGGACAAGTTCTCCTGGTACTATTTAATAGCATTGGAAACGATAGGCCCTTGAATGCTTAGCCATATTTTTGTACGACCAAGTTTAAATTTTTTAACAAAATGCCTCAGATATCGGTCTATATATATGAATAAACTGAGCCGATATTGCAGGTTTTAAATAGGAAACTTCCCAGGACTATAATAAATGCTTAAGTAAAATTTCAGTGCAACAACAGATAGACAGACGGACACAGCCAAATCGAATCAGATGTGATGCAAGAAAATATATACATTTGGGGAATGACAAAGTTAATATACTCTCTTCATCACTTGTAGTTGTGGAGGTTATAAAAATATCTAATAATACTTTAAAAATTTTAATGAAAAATGTCTGTTAAGAATTTTTCGATCTCACTCCATATATTAATTTATATACCTATGTGTAGACACATGTATTCATTTGTATTTACTTTTCCATAAATTTCAGGTTTAAAATTTTCACGTCTGAAAGATTATGTCCTTTTTTATATTTCAAACATTTTTGTTATCTCACATTATGCTCCTTTTTATGATATCACCTGCTTTTGTTCCTTTCTTTCGTTATTTTGCAACAATATTTTTTAATAACGAAAAATTAATTCTTTTTTCTTCTTATAAAAAAATCAGTCTGGCATAAATTCTTTACTGACTTAAATTACTGCTTCATGAATTTTAGTTATTTTTTCGAATTTTGTGATAAATTTCACAATTTATATTATTTTCTCTATTCTTTACTTATTTTTATTTTAGTAACTAAATCCTTTATAATGATTTTTATATTTTTGAAAAAAAGAAAAAACAAAATTGGATTTTGATAAATGGGATCTTTTTATTGTTAATAGCTAGAAAAAGGAGGAAAATCCAGAGGAAAGAGAAAAAGTTTTATATGTCAACAGGGTGTATAAGGAAAATAAACCACATCCTGCTTAAATTTGTCTCTTAACTCCCTGTGCTCTTTTCTAACCAAAAATTTTTCTATAAAAAGCAAAAATAAGAAAAATTCTAGATAAATAAAATATTAAATTGAGTGGAAAATATTTCTGTACTAAATACGAGATATCATAGATTCAGAGATTAGTGGTTTGAGTTTGGGTTTTATATTGTGAACATGTGTGTATTTAAAAACATATGTTGGCTGAAAAAACCAAGAGTCATGAAAATTTGAAGCATTTTTATCTTATTTTCTCATATTTCCGAAAAGTATAAATTCATGCGTGTGTGTTTATGATTAATGAGCCAAATAATGGAATTAGCTCATGATAATAAAGAGAGAAGAAAAAGGATGTCAATTATGATACATTATACATATTTATCACCTAAATAAAGTTATTTATAATTTTGTAATTCGAAAAAATAGAACTTTAAATTTAAAGAAATATATAAAAAGGATAAAATGGAGGAAATTCAGGATTTGTCACATTTTTTTTTAAATTTTCTCAATTTATAGCAAATTTTCTATAAATAGAAAATTTTCGAGAAATTTTCTCTCTATAGAAAATTTTCGAGAAATTTTCTCTCTATAGAAAATTTTCGAGAAATTTTCTCTCTATAGAAAATTTTCGAGAAATTTTCTCTCTATAGAAAATTTTCGAGAAATTTTCTCTCTATAGAAAATTTTCGAGAAATTTTCTCTCTATAGAAAATTTTCGAGAAATTTTCTCTCTATAGAAAATTTTCGAGAAATTTTCTCTCTATAGAAAATTTTCGAGAAATTTTCTCTCTATAGAAAATTTTCGAGAAATTTTCTCTCTATAGAAAATTTTCGAGAAATTTTCTCTCTATAGAAAATTTTCGAGAAATTTTCTCTCTATAGAAAATTTTCGAGAAATTTTCTCTCTATAGAAAATTTTCGAGAAATTTTCTCTCTATAGAAAATTTTCGAGAAATTCTCTCTCTATAGAAAATTTTCGAGAAATTCTCTCTCTATAGAAAATTTTCGAGAAATTCTCTCTCTATAGAAAATTTTCGAGAAATTCTCTCTCTATAGAAAATTTTCGAGAAATTCTCTCTCTATAGAAAATTTTCGAGAAATTCTCTCTCTATAGAAAATTTTCGAGAAATTCTCTCTCTATAGAAAATTTTAGAGAAATTTTCTCTCTATAGAAAATTTTCGAGAAATTTTCTCTCTATAGAAAATTTTCGAGAAATTTTCTCTTATATAAAATTTTCGAGATATTTTCGCTCTATATAAAATTTTCGAGATATTTTCGCTCTATATAAAATTTTCGAGATATTTTCTCTCTATACAAAATTTTCGATCAATTTTCTCTCTATAAAAAATTTTCGATCAATTTTCTCTCTATAAAAAATTTTCGATCAATTTTCTCTCTATAAAAAATTTTCGAGAAATTTTCTCTCTATAGAAAATTTTCGAAAAATTTTCTCTCTACAGAAAATTTTCGAGAATTTTTTTGTATAGAAAATTTTCGAGAATTTTTTTCTATAGAAAATTTTCGAGAAATTCTCTCTCTTTAGAAAATTTTCGATCAATTTTCTCTATATATAAAATTTTCGATCAATTTTCTCTCTATAGAAAATTTTCGATCAATTTTCTCTCTATAAAAAATTTTCGAAAATTCTCTCTCTATAGAAAATTTTCGAGAAATTCTCTTTCTCTATAGAAAATTTTCGAGAATTTTTTTTCTATAGAAAATTTTCGAGAATTTTTTTCTATAGAAAATTTTCGATAAATTTTTTCTATAAAAAATTTTCGATAAATTTTTTCTATAAAAAATTTTCGAGAAATTTTTTCTCTACAGAAAATTTTCGAGAAATTTTCTTTCTATAGAAAATTGAAACAAAAAAATTCTACAAGAAACTAACTTCCCTTTCTTTTAGTATTTTCCATAATTTCTTTTATAGTCCCTCGTTTCGAATAAATTAAAACTTAATTCAATTTATTGCAATTCAATTAAACATTTAATCAATTTCAAATGTTTCTCACTTAATAAAAATTTAAGTTGAACATTAAAATCCACTTAAACCACATTTTAATAAAATCTGTTCGTTTTATTTATGACTTTTTTTACGAAGAAAACCAACAGCAACAACAAAAATTAATGTTTAAAGCTTAAGTTTTTTATTAGTTTCAATAAATTTAATACCTTTAATAACACAACAACAACGAAAACAACAACAACAACATAAAAATAAAGCAACTTAATAAAACATTAAAAAAAACACACATACATTTTCCTATTCGTATAGGTGTATGTGTGTATGTGTGTATGTATGTTGGTAAATTATTTATTTAGTTGGTTTTTAATTTAAGAGATACTTTTGTATACCCTACACCATTGTCGGTGGTTGGGGTATTATGTGTTTGTGCTGATGTTTGTAACATACAGAAAAAATTATGTAACATTCAATCTTAAGTACACCGTTTGACTCAGAATCGACTCCTAAGTCGATTTAACGATGTTCGTCCATCCGTCCGTTCGATCGGATATGGTTATTTTTGGTCCAATATTTTAGGTAATTCCCATACAAACGTCCTCCCGTAATAGGGTTTTTAGGCCATAAAAGTCCTACATATAAAGCGATTTCAACAAAATTCAACAGAAATAAATCTTATAGTATTCTAAATCATGTGCCAAATTAAACGAGGGACGGTCAGTTACTTCTCATAGGTCCCACATGAGTCATCTTCTAAATATCACTTTGAAGGGTATAAATCTCACTTATACGTTGGCCAATTAAGTAAAAATATACTTTTATCATAATTCAGAAAAAACAAATGATACGAGGACCGTTCACAAATTTTGCATAGCTGTCATGTGCAACTAAAAATGTGATGTAGGGTACTACATAGTCAGGCTTTACCTACTTTAACATTTTTACTTGTTTCTGTGTTTGTTTTGTTTTTGTTTCTTGTTTCTTGTTATTGTTGTTGGTGTTGTTCCATCATAACGATTTTGTTTGGCTTAAAACACAAAACTGAACGTTAAAGTTGGATTAAAAGAGAGAAAATTATATTGTTTTTATGAGCATTAACTTAAATATTTAATCGTTAACTATAAAAATTGGTTTATAACCAAAACATTTTATTCATTCAATCATTTGTCAGTCATGTTCCTTTTAGTAACAGTTAAACTTACACACATACACACACAAATACAACCACAAACAAATTTCAGCCAATAAATTAAATTTTGTTTTGTTTTGTTACGAGTTTCCTTGTTTAAGAAATAAAGTACTTTTACACCCTCCACCATTACAAGTGGTTGGGAGGGTGTATTAAATTTGTCATTCCGTGTGTAGAGCTGAAAGGGGATCATATCAATGTATATATATTTTAACATCAAATCAAAATCTAAGTCGATTTAGGTATGTCCGTCCTTCTGCCAATCTGTCTGTCTTTTGCTGACATACTCACATTCACAATAATCGACAAGGCTCAATACAATTTGGCCTAAGTATTTTTTACATTTCTGAGAAGTTTCCTATTAAAAATCAAAAAAAAAAAATCGGTTCAATATATAAATAGATATAGACCGATATTTAAGGCAACCTCTTGATCCAAATGAAGAACTTTCGTAAAATTTTTAATTATATAACAAAACATAAGAATAAAATTGAACCATGATGTTATGTTAAGTGTACCCCATTTTCCATTTCAAAAATGTTGAAAATCGGTTCAGAAGCAGAAAAAAGTTATAGTTAAAATATAACTAATTTGATGATTCATTAATTCTTTCTGAGTTGTATTTAAGAAAAAATGTTTATAAGTATGTTGCATACTTTTGTGAGGGTTTATATAAATGTGTGTATGTATATGTGTGGTGGAGGGTATTAAAGATTCGTCATAGCCGAATATTGAATTCTTACATGTTTTTTTTAAAGTCTTTTTAATTGTGTTGATTATTTTTATTAAACTTTATTTTCCTGTATTTTTTATAATCTGTAGAAAAAAACTTTTATTAGTTATTAACTTTCTTCAAGAAATAAACTTAAATTGACAAAATGATGAAAGTTTGAGATTAATTTGGTTTGTTTTTGAGATTTCAAAAGTTGAAAAGAAATTTATAATTTTATTAGAAGAAGAAAATTTTATGGATTTTATAGAAATGCTCTAAAGTTAAACGATTGACGATTGCACAATGGGGCAAAATAGAAAGTTCTTAATGTAAATATCATCTGCCAAAGTAAAAATAAAACAAGTAAGAATGCTACATTCGGTTATATTAAATTTTGAATATCATTCACCACAAATTTAAGCGAATTAAATTTATACACGAAAGGAGTGAAATGGAAAAATTCTTTACATACATATATTATAATAAAAACGAAACCACTAAATTTACACCAAACTTTTGGACACATTTTTTATGCTCTTCAATTCTCCTTTTACAAGAGCCCAATATCGTTCCACTGACACAATTTGGAGGATTTACTTCTCTCGGTACAAAAACCACATTATTGTTCTTGTAATCCTAATGGACTTCTTAACAATAGTGACAGGATGCCAAGTCAAACCACGGGCTATTTGTATACCAAGATTTTTTTGAGCTAAATGGGCTGCTTTCCTACCGGATATGTTGGGAGTTCTTTTTTGGGCAAAATGTTTATACCTTGGCGATAATCCATCTAAAATTTGGGTTCCTCTTATCTAATTTACATTTTCCCCATATATTTCTACAAAACCGAGGTGGCCAAATTAGGAGGATCTCTAATCCTCTCACAGAATGTGGGCTTGTGCTTCTTCAAATCAATTCAAAATTTCCATGAGATGTATCTAACGATTCAAAAGTTATAGAGTTTTTTCCAAAAAACGATTTGAAGGTGTAGGGTGTAATAAAGAATTAAAGGCATTTGTAATGAATTAAAACTAATTTTTAGATAAATTAAAATCATCTAATGTAGAGACTTTTTAAGAATCTTTTTTCATTATAGATTATATCAGTGGTATATATATGTATGTATGTGTGTATGTATACATTGTATTAAATTGATTATTTAAGTTCCATTTCTACTCAACATGAGAATTTAATCTGACCTTTTTTTGTAAACCAATAAAACTGCAAATATCTCTGTGTTTGGCTGATTGTCGATAAAAAGTTATGATTATTAAATGAAACTTGTGGCCAAAAAGCACAAAATAAAAACAAAAATACTCTTAAGATTTTTTTTCATTTTACCACAAATATATAAATATTGAGAGTATTAAATGCATTTTTATATAACCACCAACAGCTACCACCCACACAGTCCACAGTGGGACTGAATCGATCAAAAGTTATTGATTTATTTTTAGAAAAATATTTCGCAGTTGAAAAATAATTTTCGAATTACTCCAATTTGCCACCTTATAACTTCGCTCCTGAAGGCCCTATGAATCTAAATCTTTTAAGGTTATAATGTCATACTCCTCTGCTAACATTATGTTAAATTTCAAAGTTGCTAATCAAAAGTTACAGAAATAGATTCAAAAATTGATTTTGTAGCCAAAAAAAAAAAATAATAATATTTTTCAAGGTGCACCACTCTGCATCCTTATAACTCTGCCCATGGAGCCAGTTTGAAGTTTAATTTTTAAGAATTTTTAATACTTCCCTCTTCTGCTATCACTTTGTTTAATTTCATGTAAATCCATAAAGCCAATCAAATGTTACAGAGTTATTTCCGAAAAATCTATTCTGCAGTAAAAAAAGAATAATTTCAGTGGTACTCCAATTAGCAGCTCTATAATTCCGCCCTTGGAGCCCGCATGAAATTCGATTCTTAAAGGTTGTAATGCCACATTCCTCTGGTATAATCATGTACATTTCCATTAAAATACATAAAGCTGATTAAAAGTTGCAGATTTACTTTCAAAATCCGGTTTTGCAGTTAAAAAACTTTAATTTAAGTGATTCTTTACTTTAACCCTTATAACTCCGCCAATGGTGCCCGTATGAAGTTCATTTTTTTTATGTTTATAATGCTGAGCTCTTTTGCTATCATTCTATGATCCACACATCTATATATCCGATCATAAGATATGTTTCCAAAGAAAAATTAACGAATTTACAGTAAAAAAAAAAAATCATTACAGAGGTACTTTAATTTTCAGCCCAATAACTCCGTCCATGAAGCCCGTATAAAATTAATTTTTTCAAGGTTCTTATCCTACATATCATTGCTATGACTATGTGTAATACCATGTTATTCCATTAGGCTGCCAAAAAAAGTTACAGATTTATATTTAAATAATCGAATCTGTTGTTAAAACAATTTATTTCCGAGGTACTGTGATTTGAACATCTATAACTCCGTCCATCGAAATCAAGCTTCTTGAATCATAATGCTATACTTTTCTGTTATCATTATGTTCAATTTAAAATTCATACAGCCAATTAAAAATTTAATATTTATTGCAGAAAAAATCTAATCTGCCCGACTGTGCATTCTAACGTGTATCAACCCACACAAATACAATATTGCAATTTTATTCATTTATAGAATATTTGCTTTAATATAACTTTAAACAGATGTTAAATCGCTGAGGAAAACGAGCAACGGAAATAGGGGACCAAAAATAAAATACACATACACATACATACATACATACATACATACATACATACATACATACACGCATTTCAATTTTTAAACAATGTGAAATTTTATTCTTAGTAATTTAATGTTTGTATGTGTGTGTGTGTGTTTAAAAGAGAGAGAAATTTGTTTATTTTTCTCAATAATTTTTTTTGCTTTCTCTCTACAAAAAATAGTTCTTTTTTTCTTCTGCAAACGGAAGCGGAAATACTTAAACATATACATTTAAAAAAATATGAGGCTGTAAAAAAGGGACTTAAAAACTGTTCTGAATAAGAGAATAAGATCGAGGTCCTTTTCATAGACTGTTATTGCTGTTGGCCAAAAAAGTGCACTAAAAAGGAATATTAATAAAAAAACACAACTATGAATTAAATACACACTCATGGATTTCCAGTAACACACACATACCAACACATGGACAAGTGCCATTGAAATTGCAATTCGGATATATAATTTTTTGTTTTGTATTTAAATTTACATTGTGTATGAAAAAATTTGGTGAAGAGGGGAAAAATTAATAAATTTTTAGTATAACGAGGTAAAGTTTAGTGGTAGATGAAAATGAACTAAAATTTTGCATTTTAGAGGATTAAAATAAAAACAATTTATTTTAAAAATTAAATATGAACTTTTTATTTTTAATTCTAATTAAAATGTGCAATTTTTATTAATTTTTATTCCAATCACAAATGTTCGTCCTTTTCACATTATCATACTTATTGGAAAAGTTATTAGCAATTTTCAGATTTTTGATATGATATTCAAAGATTGGAAGAAAAATAATTATTATTCAGATTCAAAAATTTTCATTTTAAATAAAATTCATATAGAAAGAGTGATTTTTATACCCTTCCCCAGCACAAGTGGTGATAAGGGTACATAAGCTTTGTCATTCTGTGTGTAACTCCCAGAAAAAATTATTTAAGAGTCCATAAAGTATATATATTCTTTGATGAAATCAAAATCTGAATTGATTCAGCCATGTTCGTATATCTGTTGGAAATATTTTCACGCCTGGAATAATGGACCCAATTCAATGAAAGTTGGTCACATTGTTTACTATTGCCCGAAGCAGTTTCCTGTTTATAACCACTATATTGGTTTATAAGCAAAATAATCTTATACCGATATCTGAGATAACCTCAAAATTCCAAAATGGATCACATCTAATTTTTTAACGAGAATAAAACTGGATTTTAGAACAGAATTTAAACTCGTTCACATTGTTATTATTGTCCTTAAAAGTTTCTTATTTTAAATTAGGTTTGAAAGACTTTTCAAATATGGTCCAATTCCATCGTATTCAAACATTTATTAAATGTTGTCAATATGTGATATTACTATTGATGGGTGACTTTAAGAATATACGACCACAGAGAGCTCCTTTTTCCAGAATCGTGTTTATGCTGATTAACGAAATTGAAATTGAGTGGAGGTAATTTGAGACTCGACACAGCCGAATATAGCATTCTTATATGCTTTAGTTCAGTTCGAAATTAGCAAAAATTTAACCATTTCCTTAAAAAATGACATAAATCATTTATTACAGTTATTTTTTTAATTTTAATAAATTTATCTTCCAATAATTTTCGAAAATCCCTCGTTTATAGCAAAAAAGAAAAAAAATATTAAAAATTAAAATTATATATTTGTGCATGACCAAAATGATTGAAAGCCTGACTGACTAAATGAGTAACTGACTGACTGACGGATTGAATGAAGGATTTGTTGTATAAAAAATAACAATAATGAACAAAAACTTTAACTTGCCCTCAAGTCATTTAACAGAAAAAAAAACATTTTCCATTTTCATTTTGTTGTGTAATGAATCTTTTGATATAAAAAAATCTAAATTTATACAGTTTTTCATTATTTTAAATATGGAAATTAATTTTATTTTATTTTATGTAGTTTGAGATGTTTTTTGAATTTGAATTTGAATAATTTTGTCAAATAAATTTTCTAACGACATAAATTTAGGTCATTTTCATACATATGAACAAAAAAAGAGAGAGAGAGAGAAATATAAATGTTCATTTTGTGGTACATGAATATGAAACAAAAAGCAGTGGAGAGCAAAAAATATCATTTGGTGGACACAATGAAATGAACGGCACTACAATAGGGTTTCCTCTCGTAAACTCTACATGAAATTCTGCATCGGACCACTTATCGGATCTGGGATTAAGTTCAGGTGTGGTTCATTTTTCTCAATTCGGTTCATGTTCAGTTTTAGACTTAGATCTTGGTAATGTTAGATTCGGTTCTTGATACGTTTTATCAGTTTTGTTTCGTTGAATTCAGTTTTTCTGTTAAATCAATTCGGTTCTGTAAATTTTGATTCAGTTTCTAGATCTTCAATTCATTCTCAGTTCGTTATAGGTTAGATTCGCGTTTTTGATACTTAGTTTAAGTCCTATAGTTTCTGATTTGGATTGAGGATTCAGTTTAAGTTCAGTTCAGTTCAGTTCTAGAGCAGTTCTAGTTCAGTTTTAATAAAATTCTAAATCAGTTCTAGTTCACATCTAGTTCAATCCAAGTTCAGTTCTACTTCAGTTCTAGTTAAGTTCCTAATCATTTCTGGTTCAGTTCTAGTTCAGTTCAAGTTTATTTCTTGTTCAGTTCCAGTTCAGATTTCAGTTCAGGTTCTGGTCTGATTTAGATTCCAGTTCAGTTCCCGTTTAGATTCTAGTTCAGATTCTAGTTGAGTTTCTAGTTCAGATTATACTTCAGATTATAGTTCAGATTCTAATTCAGATTAAAGTTCAATTCTAGTTCAGATTCTAATTGAGACTTTACTTCAGAATCTACGACTCTTTCAGATTCAAGTTCAGGTTGTCTTTTCAGTTTCAAATCCAGATACCGAATCTAAAAATATTCCTTATACCATAAGAATGCTATAATTTTGCTCTTATCTGTAAAATTATTGTTTCTATGTAGTTTTTGCCATCAATAACTTTATTTGAGCACGTTTTACCATAAAAAAATTCGTTTATTTTTAAGGACATGTTTCCTAGAACTATTTAGAATATTTCAAAGTACTAAAATGTTGTGAATTATAAACCGACAAAACAAATGAAAACTATATCGACTTAACTATAAAAATAATACGAAAATAAAATAAAAATCCCCCATAACTATTTTCCACTTATTTTGTAAAAATTTACAACCAAATAAAATTGGGAGGGTCCCTTTCTGGGCGCAAGTAATAAGTAACAGTATAGATTTTTATTTTCTAATGATTAAAAATGACCAGACATGGAAAACGTGAATTATAAATAGTGTAAATTAAGAAATGGCATGTTTGCAAATACTTAAATAAATTTATGACCTTTTTTTAGTTTTTGTTTTTTTTCCACTTTTTCTATGTGGAGGATTTTAGTTCCTCAAAATATATGAAATCGATTTAATGCCTTAGCATATGCTATGGTTAGAATTTAATTATTAAGCCTTAAGGTATGCAATGATTTTTCTAAGTTTATAATTTAAAAATGTTTTTGCTTAGAAAATATTTTTTAAGCTTTTTTAGTTTCAATTTTTTCATAAAGAAAAAGAAAATTTTTGATTAAAAAAAGAAAAAGAAAAAAAATTAATTAATTAAAAAATTATTTTAAATGTAAAAGTTTAAAATTAATATTTATTTCTCTTTTGTACGTTTCTCTATAATTACTTTTGGTTATTTGCTTATTAAATGCTAAGCGAGTGGAAAATTTCAAATAATTAATTCCCCTTTCCACTCGTTTTGGCCATTTAAGTTGTTTCAACTGCTTTTGTTAACAATTTTCCATTAATATGCAAATATTATTTGATGTATTAACATTTTGTACATATTTGGCTTAAAGCTTTATTTTTGGTTTGTTAATTTAACCACAATTTACTTTGCCCCTTATTGTTACCATTAACTGGTCCAGTGGAAATTTAATAGATTTTTCCTAAAGCGTAAATTTGAATTAAACGTTTCCTTAATCAATATTTAATTTATGATTTTGTATTAAATTAATTTAATTTGATTATGAAAACAATTGGATTTATTTAATTGAAAAGCTTCCTGTTGCCCCAATTTCTGTAGCCACATGTGTGGCTTTAGTGTATGTCCGTCCGTCCTTCCTTCCTTTCTTCCTTTCGTTTGTGTGTCTTTTGTTCATTTCAGATTTGTCACAACCAACTGCTTTAAATAAAATAAAGCTGAATTTATTGATTTTATATATGACTGAATAATATTTTATATTTTTATTTAAATGCTATTTTAATCATGAAGTTATTATAATTCTATTTCAAATATAAATTTAATTTCAGAACAATTTAAACTTATCCGTCCGTATGTCCGTCCTAACATTTTTCTATTTAATGTTTTATGAAACCGAAATAAGTGAATTTGGTTTTATAACAATGAATTACCAGAAATTGCGAATTATATAGCTTTATTAATTGCTATTGTAATGGAACTAGTACAAGCTAATAAATACCCTTTAACAATATCTGTTCATATGTTCTTACCAGATCAGATTCTACTTCAAAATCTGGTTAATTCAGTTTATATTCTTTTTCAAATTCCAGTTCATATACGTGTTTGGATTTAAATTCAGATTATAGTTTTCATTTATTGTTCAGATTTTAGTTCAGTTTTTTGTTTTGATTCTGGTTCAGATTATAGTTCAGATTATATTTTATATTTAAAATTAGATTTTAGTTAAAAAAATTTAATATAAGTTTCTAGTTCAGTTTTAGTTCTGCTCTAGTTCCGTCCTAGTTCAGTTTTAATTCTAGTTCAGTTCTAGTTCAATTCTAATTTTAGTTTAATTCCAGTACAGTTCTAGTTCAGTTCAAGGTTAATTTTAGTTCAGTTCTAATTCAGTTCTGGTTCAGTTCCAATTCCAGCTCAGTTCCACTGCAGTTATAGGTTAGTTCCAGTTCAATTCCAGTTCAGTTCTAGTTTATTTTTAAGTTCCATTCTATTACTGGTTGTATTTCAGATTCAGATAAAATCTTCTTTTATTCTTCTTTTATTTAATCCGAGATTAAAAAAATATTGTGGTAAATATTTCAAATTTGTTTGCCTTTTATTTTGATTCCTTTTACATCCATTAGTATTAACCATTTTTTATTAAATCTTGATGACTGCCTTTTTAATCACAGATATCGTATTCAAACAATTTACCTTGTTTGGTTTAACCAAACATTCATATGAATTTTCTATAAAATGATTTTTTATATTTTTGGTTGGCTGCAACACGTGCTCGATTTCAATTGAATTCTCTTTTCATATAAACAATTTTTATGTTCTATACTTTTTCATTTAAATTCCAATAAACCTTGTTTAATATAAAAACAATAAAGAATGTAAGTGAATATATATGTATGCACAGCAGGTCACAAGGCCATAAATGCACAGTGAGTATGAACGAACGAAATACCAAAACATTGTGTGCGTTAATGGAATCTAACTTAAACAAATAAAGATGATATAATTTAAGCTGATTCCCACTACCAAAAGTATTTTTTTATTGTTTTGAACCCACTGTTCGCATATGTTTTTCATAACCCTGATCAATACCGTTTTTTTTCCTTCAACATTTACCTCTCTATTACTTTATGAACTCAGTCAGTTTTGGTTACTGTTCCTATTCAAATAAAGATTTCAGTCATTTGTTAACGTAATATTACACATCTTTGCAACAATTTTTTGAAAAAAAGAAAAACAATAACAAAAACAACAGAGAAGCAAGGAAGATAGAAAAAAAAATAAAATTGAATTAAGTGGCCGGCCTGGTATTCCTTTTCCATACAATTGAGTTTTTGTAGTCTATTCTGCATACGGACCACATGGAGTCTTTCTATTTTATTTTTATTTAATGTACATGAACTTTAGGTTTATATTTAAGTAACTGATGGACTAACTGACTGACTGCCTGTCAGTCATATGTAAGTACTTTTGAAAATGTTCGTCCAACTGGTGGCAGTTGTTGTTTTTATTTTTAAAATGTGAAAAATATTGTTATTTTTATGAGTCACAATATGGTGCAGATTGATTTCCCCATAGAAAACAAATTGTAAACACAAACACAGACACACACATACACCCACTGACATATATTGTGCTTATAGACTTACAACAAATTTAGTTTTATAAATTTGTTTATACAAAATATTTTTTATGTTAATATTGAAATGCATGTAAATGTAAATATGTTTTCATAAATTTTTATTAGCTTTTGAGTTGATTTTCATATTTATAAAAGGGGGTTTGTTTACTTCCGGTATAAGATATTGGATTAGAAAAAGAAACGATATATATTTTTATATAAGAATAAATGTCTGTTTGTCTAATATTTAGTCTATTTGGGGTTTAATATGCCAAAGTTTAATTTAATTGAATATTTTATGTAACTCTTGCAGAAGCAAAAACTTAAATTATTTAATTTTCTGAACTAGAACTGAAAGAGAACGGAACAAGAACTGAACCAGGACTGAACTAAAACTGGACTTAAACTGAACTAGAACTGAAAGAGAACTGAACCAGGACTGAACTAAAACTGAACTTGAACTGAACTAGAACTAAACTATAACTGAACTAAAACTGAACTAGAACTGAAATAGAACTGAAAGAGAACTGAACTAGAACTAGAACTAAACTAGAACTGAACCAGGACTGAATTAAATTCAACTTGAACTGAACTAGAACTGAACCAGGACTGAATTAAATTGAACTTGAACTGAACTTGAACTGAACTAGAACTGAACTAAAACTGAACTAGAACTGAACTAAAACTGAACTTGAACAGAACTAGAACTGAACTGGAACTGAACTAAAACTGAAAGAGAACTGAACCAGGACTGAACTTGAACTGAACTAAAACTAAACTATAACTGAACTAGAACTGAACCAGGACTGAACTAAAACTGGACTAGAACTGAACTAGAACTGAAAGAGAACTGAACTAGAACTGAAAGAGAACTGAACCAGGACTGACCCAAAACTGAACTTGAACTGAACTAGAACTAAACTAGAACTGAACTATAACTGAACTAGAACTGAAAGAGAACTGAACCAGGACTGAACTAAAACTGGACTAGAACTGAACTAGAACTGAAAGAGAACTGAACCAGGACTGACCTAAAACTGAACTTGAACTTCAAACTGAACTAGAATCTTATTTGGAATTTTAGCTAAAATCTGATCTAGACTATAATCTCGAATTTGAATCATAATCTGAAGCGCACTATGATCAGAGCTAGAATCTGGCTTAGTATTTGAAATAGAACCTGAATTACAACTTGATCTAGAATGTAATTGTAGTTCAGTTAAAGTGTCGATATGTTTTAAAAAATTCTTTGTTTCAATTGTATTTATAAGTTTTGGAAATTTCTTTTTTAATTTTTGTTTATTTTATACATAAAATCACAAAATAATTATTTTGTTAATAACCGTTCGATTTAACCGGTTTCCCTTTCGTCTCTTTCTCCTTCAATTAAAATATTACTTACTAAAGTGTCATTAAAAAGTCAAGTTTATTTACTATTTGAAATGTAATTACGATTTTAAAATGTAACTTTGTAACGTATTTTGTGTGTTTGTGTGACTATAAAATGTGGTTGTCCTATTTGCTAATTAGTATTAAATAAAACCTTCGCCCTTTACTTTACCACCTCCACTACTTCCTACTGCTGCTCTTTTCAACAGTTAACCACAATAACATCTGTTACCAGAAACCACACACACACAATAACAATATTTCCAGTTGCAGGAGCTGGTAATTTCTTTTTGAGTATTTCAACTCAAATTGTTGTTTTTTTTTAACAAATAAAAAACATTTAAAGGAAAATAAATGAAGAGAAAAGTATGAGAGAACAATCATTTTGTGACCAAAAAAAGAAATGCAGAGATGTTGTTGATGACTTTTAAGTTGAAATCAATTGAATTGAATTGAATTAAATTGCATAACATCTATTTCTGTGCGTTTACCTGAAATGAGAGATGGAGAGAAAAGGGATGAATTAAAACAGGGCTTTTAATTGTTTGTTATAGTAAATTGATATTTAATTAAAGTTATTTTAATACAATTAAGGAGAAGAAAGTATTATTGTAGATGTATGATATTTACTTTTGTGTTAAAATATGATCTTTTACAAAAAAATCATTTTAATAATGATTCACAAAGCGTATGAGTGATATTTTATTATTAATATATTCTAACATTAATCATACGTAATTGGTACCTATTTTAAGTTCTAAATATGCAAATCAATAAAAAGAAAAATAATTGTGAATTATTTAGACTTGGTTTTCAATATTCGATTTTTACATAGTAAGGAGTGAGAACGAAACAATTTTAACATACATATTTGTTAATAAAAAAGAAATTGTTGTTATTTGATTGAAATTATTACTACAATTTACAACAAAAAAAATAAGAATACACTTTTGACACCAATTTCGTGCTCTTCAGTTCTCTTTTAACAAGAGCCCAATCTCTCTCCACTAGCGTTAGCTTCATGATGTTTGGATGATTGGCCGCTCTTCGCACAAATACCTCATTGTTGGTCTTATAGCAGTCAAGGGTTTGTTTACTTTAGTGACAGGGTACAAAGTAAGGTAAAAAATCAGTGAAAACATTTTGAAGTCTAATGAACGGATAAATCAAAATTCTGGTATTTATAGAGCCCCTTGCAACTGCATAGTGCTTGCCATACCAAGAATTTTTTGGAAATTTTTATTGCTTTAAACATCGCCACAACATATGCTTCGTAATCCATTTTGCAGCAAGAATATTTTATAGAAAACTTGACCTCGATTTCCGCGCTTTGTTTTTGGCCTCTAAATGTTTAGAGCCCAATTTTTTCAGGAATTTTTTGAGTCTTGTATGTTTTTAAATCTGCATTAGCACCAACATTTGCTTACGGTGCTGCCTTCCCACTGGGTGTATCATTTGAATAAGATTTCTATTTTCTTTGGCTTTAAAAACATCATGTGGATCATTCTTTCTAGCTGAACTATGTTTTCAATTAACGGACAAATTGTATCGGTACTGTTTAATAGCATTGGAAATAGTATGACTCGGATTCCTAGATACAAAGTCGTTTAATTAGAACATAACTGGAACTTGTATACAACTAAACTCCAACTGAAGTAAATCTGAATTAGAAAATGATTTGAAATCTCATATAGAAAAAGAACTATAATTTAAATTAAAACTTAAACAAAACTCTAAACTAAAATCTGAAATAAGGAGCAGAATTAAGAAATAAATAAAAACTTAATTAACGTATAATCAAAGACTGAATAATAATATGATTTGAGATCTTAATCAATAACTGAATGAAGAAACAAATAAGGGAATCAATATGGATCAGAGACTTTATCGAAAAGTAAAATATGAGCTCAAATCAGGACTTACTAAAGAGTGGAGTGAATAATATACCTGAACCATCAACTAATTGAGGGTTTCATGATAAAATAAAGTCTGTACATACAACTGTGTCAAGAACTCAATCAGATACTCAATCGAGAACTAAATTAAAGATTGAATTTTTTTTTATTTTTTATAAAAACCATTTTCTATGTAAAACGAAATTATTTACAGATTTTCAGACTTTTCATCATTGAAACATTATTAAGAGAACCAAAGCAGATTTTGGGCATTTTAATTAAAGCAACACATTCTTCTTTTCATGTTCAAAGTCATTGTCTTATTCATTAATAATTCATTTACCTCATTTACCTAAGAATTTATAGGAGTAAAAAGATTAGTTTTTAAACTAAAAGTTTTTGTATCATTAATTGTTAAATAAATTATTAAATTTTATCTCTTAATACATATAAGATTCACACATATTTCTTCTTTATTATTTTTCTTCTTTTCTCCCAACTATAACACTTAATCAAGCTTTAATTAAAACTTTTTGCCATTAAACTAAAAGCTTAAGTTAATTTCAATAATCTTCAAATTAAGTTTCCGTTTCTGTTACTTGTGTTGCCATAAAAATGGCATTAAATTGTGACAGTTCTAGTGAATTAAATCGTTAGAATTCAGTCATTTGTCGAGAAAAGAAAAAAGCAGCATTAAAGTTGGTCAAGTTCGTCTATTTAATTCCCTACACCATATTATTGGTTAAAAATGGTAGTTACGAAAAACTAATGAACGACCCTCGTATAATTTTGGATAACGATTTTTTTATTACTGTTTCTTTTTTAATTTGATTAATTACTATTAAAACACCAACAAATATGTGAGATATATGTGTTAAAATCGCTTTATATTTAGGACTTTAATGAGCTTAAAACCTTATTCCAGGAAAACAATTTTATAGGAGATTTCAGAAATATCAATTAACAGAAATCGCCTTTGGATAAAATTAATAACATTCACTAAATTTCAAGGTATCTCAAAAATTACGACCTGTAAAGTGTTCACAACGTTTACTTGGATAACCCATCCGGACAGATAGACTCACAAAATGATTCTGAGTTGTACGGTATACATAAAAGCGAGCAAAGTGTAGGGTATAATAACTGGAAACTTTACACATAAACCTTTAAGGCGGTTTATATGAGTCTTATAAGTTATTACACATATATGTGTGTAGATATGTATGTATGTATGTATATATGTATGTATGTATGTATGTATGTATGTATGTATGTATGTATGTATGTATGTTTGTATTTATGTGCGATTGTGTAGGTGTGTGATAATGAGTTGTTTTTATTTCTTCATGTTTAAACTTGTGTTTTGTTTGTGTTTGTTGCTTGTTACATGAATGCGCCTAAAAGTATGCTAATAATTTTGTTATGCCCATTACAAATAATGTAAGACGTATGTATGTGTGTGTTTTGTTCTACTTGATAATTTTTATCGTTAACAGAAATCCTGTCAGGATTTTTTTATTTGCAATTTTTCTTTATTGCTCTCTTTTCCTCTCTCTCCTTCTCTAGGATTTTGTTTAACATGATAATACGTGTTAGACAATACAACAACAAAAAGCTTTTACGATTTTCTTACTTAAGAGATTTATTGAGATTAGTTTAGTAGGTCTTAAAATGAATACATACACACACACACACACACACACACACACTGAAAATCTGTATACAAGTAAAAGCTGAAGACATCACTAAATTATGTACTTTTTTCATTTTCCCACCAAATATCATCATGAGCATCTTTTTATATTTTTTTTGCAGACACCAATTTTATAATTTTGAATTTCCCCGCTCTGTTGCTCTCCTCTTACTGCCCTTCCTCTTTAAGATAACGTTGTTTATTTGTAATTTGTATGTAAAAGCAACAACAACAAAAAATGTAGAGAAATTTATGTTTAATAATGTTGTTTGGCCTTCAAATCAACATTTTGCGATTACAACACAAAATAACGAAAAATACAAGATGAAATAATAAAATCCAACGATGATGTTTTTTTTTTTGTTTTTTAGGATAAAAAGAAGAAAAAACACAAAATGGAAAATGTAAATAAATTTTGAAATTGAAAATGAAATAAACATGCTTCGCTAGAGATAAGACAAGTTGCATTTAAAGCGAAATTAAGAAAAATAGCTAAAAAAGGGGGCAGAATAAAGTGCTTTATTTGGTGATTTTATATTTTAGAAATCCAATAATGATATAAAGGCATTTTGAAGGAAAATTAAAGTGAAATAATCTTATTAGCTCTATTTTCGCAGCTTCAATAGATTTACCCCCAAAATATTAACTTATTTAAAGTATCAAATTTCAAAGAAAATAACTCAAATAATGGATTTTACGATTATTAAAAGATTTGACTGTAAATTAAGCATTTTCAATAAAATTAAATTTTATAGAAAATTTTCGTTAAATTCTCTATTTATAGAAAATTTTCGTTAAATTCTCTATTTATAGAAAATTTTCGTTAAATTCTCTATTTATTGAAAATTTTCGTTAAATTCTCTATTTATAGAAAATTTTCGTTAAATACTCGATTTATAGGAAATTTTCGATAAATTCTCGACTTATAGGAAATTTTCGATAAATTCTCGACTTATAGGAAATTTTCGATAAATTCTCGATTTATAGAAAATTTTCAAAAATTCTCGATTTATAGAAAATTTTGGATAAATTCTCGATTTATAGAAAATTTTCGATAAATTCTCGATTTATAGAAAATTTTCGATAAATTCACGATTTATAGAAAATTTTCGATAAATTCACGATTTATAGAAAATTTTCGATAAATTCACGATTTATAGAAAATTTTCGATAAATTCACGATTTATAGAAAATTTTCGATAAATTCACGATTTATAGAAAATTTTCGATAAATTCACGATTTATAGAAAATTTTCGATAAATTCACGATTTATAGAAAATTTTCGATAAATTCACGATTTATAGAAAATTTTCGATAAATTCACGATTTATAGAAAATTTTCGATAAATTCACGATTTATAGAAAATTTTCGATAAATTCACGATTTATAGAAAATTTTCGATAAATTCACGATTTATAGAAAATTTTCGATAAATTCACGATTTATAGAAAATTTTCGATAAATTCACGATTTATAGAAAATTTTCGATAAATTCACGATTTATAGAAAATTTTCGATAAATTCACGATTTATAGAAAATTTTCGATAAATTCACGATTTATAGAAAATTTTCGATAAATTCACGATTTATAGAAAATTTTCGATAAATTCACGATTTATAGAAAATTTTCGATAAATTCACGATTTATAGAAAATTTTCGATAAATTCACGATTTATAGAAAATTTTCGATAAATTCACGATTTATAGAAAATTTTCGATAAATTCACGATTTATAGAAAATTTTCGATAAATTCACGATTTATAGAAAATTTTCGATAAATTCACGATTTATAGAAAATTTTCGATAAATTCACGATTTATAGAAAATTTTCGATAAATTCACGACTTATAGAAAATTTTCGATAAATTCACGATTTATAGAAAAATTTCGATAAATTTACGATTTATAGAAAAATTTCGATAAATTCACGATTTATAGAAAATTCGATAAATTTTCGATTTACAGAAAATTTTCGATAAATACTCGATTTATAGAAAATTTTCGATAAATTCTCGATTTATAGAAAATTTTCGATAAATTCTCGATTTACAGAAAATTTTCGATAAATTCTCGATTTATAGAAAATTTTCGATAAATTCTCGATTTATAGAAAATTTTTCGATAAAATTCGATTCGATTTATAGAAAATTTTCGATAAATTCTCGATTTATAGAAAATTTTCGATAAATTCTCGATTTATAGAAAATTTTCGATAAATTCTCGATTTATAGAAAATTTTCGATAAATTCTCGATTTATAGAAAATTTTCGATAAATTCTCGATTTATAGAAAATTTTCGATAAATTCTCGATTTATAGAAAATTTTCGATAAATTCTCGATTTATAGAAAATTTTCGATAAATTCTCGATTTATAGAAAATTTTCGATAAATTCTCGATTTATAGAAAATTTTCGATAAATTCTCGATTTATAGAAAATTTTCGATAAATTCTCGATTTATAGAAAATTTTCGATAAATTCTCGATTTATAGAAAATTTTCGATAAATTCTCGATTTATAGAAAATTTTCGATAAATTCTCGATTTATAGAAAATTTTCGATAAATTCTCGATTTATAGAAAATTTTCGATAAATTCTCGATTTATAGAAAATTTTCGATAAATTCTCGATTTATAGAAAATTTTCGATAAATTCTCGATTTATAGAAAATTTTCGATAAATTCTCGATTTATAGAAAATTTTCGATAAATTCTCGATTTATAGAAAATTTTCGATAAATTCTCGATTTATAGAAAATTTTCGATAAATTCTCGATTTATAGAAAATTTTCGATAAATTCTCGATTTATAGAAAATTTTCGATAAATTCTCGATTTATAGAAAATTTTCGATAAATTCTCGATTTATAGAAAATTTTCGATAAATTCTCGATTTATAGAAAATTTTCGATAAATTCTCGATTTATAGAAAATTTTCGATAAATTCTCGATTTATAGAAAATTTTCGATAAATTCTCGATTTATAGAAAATTTTCGATAAATTCTCGATTTATAGAAAATTTTCGATAAATTCTCGATTTATAGAAAATTTTCGATAAATTCTCGATTTATAGAAAATTTTCGATAAATTCTCGATTTATAGAAAATTTTCGATAAATTCTCGATTTATAGAAAATTTTCGATAAATTCTCGATTTATAGAAAATTTTCGATAAATTCTCGATTTATAGAAAATTTTCGATAAATTCTCGATTTATAGAAAATTTTCGATAAATTCTCGATTTATAGAAAATTTTCGATAAATTCTCGATATCTAGAAAATTTTCGATAAATTCTCGATTTCTAGAAAATTTCAATAAGTTTTCGACAAATTCTCGATCTGCAACTCACGATATTGCTTACATTGGCATGAGTAGCAGATGCCAATATGATGAAGGGTATTTAAGATTCGGCACAACCGAATATAGCGTACTTATTTATTTGGGTTTTCTAATTTAATTTTAATTTTTGGTCATTAATGTTGTTTAATAACTTAAACAAATTAAACTTAGTGATATCATCTTTTGATTTAAAAAAGTCTGTCCAGTTAACTCATATTTCCATCACCTGAAATGCAATTGGATGTTTCATCTTTTTTCTCTCAACGAAAACAAAAAAATCAAAAAACATTTCGAAAAGACGAAAAATGAACAAGAATCTCTTTTAGATTAAAGGAAAAGTCATCATCGCAATTCATCATAAATTCAAACATGATATTTCATCATATTCATCAGCGAAGTCTTTATCAACATAATCTGATGATGTTTGAAGTACAATCTTCAAGTATTTAGTGGTTTGCTGTTTTTTTTCATTCTCCGTCTACCTCCCTCTTTCTTTCTCTACCCCCACCTTTTCAGAAAAAAAAGTTTATATATAAAACGTTTATAAAATCTTAATTTTTCAAGGATGTTTTCTTCTTTTCCCTTTTTCATCTTTCATTTTATAATGTTCCTCTTTGAGTTTTTTTTTTTTTTTTTGAACAAGTTGTTGTAGTTATTTTTTTTCTAGAGGCAACAAACACAAGTGGCAAATATTATGAAAACGAAGAAGAAAAAAAAAGCAGAAAATAAACAAATTCTTTAAATAAGTTTGTTAAACAAATATTTAGAAGAGAAATCTGTGATTCCTAGAAATTTAAAATTAATATTCCTGAAACATAAAAGCTCATTTTTTTGGTATCCGGGTTAAATAGATTTTTTTTGCAGACCATCTTCTGTTAACAACAAATAAACAATTTTAGAGGCATAAAAATACATGCGGCAGTAAATACGAAATGGAAGACGAAAAAAACAGATTAATTTGCTGGTGAGAACAAAAAGGCGGGACATTAAGAGCAAAAAAACTGTGTGTAATGTTTAATGAATGTTTCGGAATTGAACTTTATTTATAAGGAGTTTTGCTACAGTGAAGAGGAAAATAAGAGAGAAAATTTCTATTGAGTAAATTAGGGAATATAAGGAAGAAATTACTAAGAGGGCGTATAAGGAATATTTCAGTAAATGAATATTAATCATACGTCTAGTACAAAAGCAGGCAGATTTTCTATTGTATTTTTTTCAATGGCAAAAATAGAACTCAACTCAACTAGAACTGAACTAGAACTAAACTAGAGCTGAACTAGAACTAAACTAGAATTGAACTGAACTAGAACTTTACTAGAACTAAACTAGAACTGATGTAGAACTGAACTAGAACTAAAATAGAACTGAACTTGGACTGAACTAGAACTGAATTAGAACTGAACTAGAACTGAATTAGAATTGAACTAGAACTGAACTAGAATTGAACTAGAACTGAATTAGAGCTGAACTAGAACAGAACTAAAACTGAACTAGAACTGAATTAGAGCTGAACTAGAATTGAACTTGAATTGAACTAGAACTGATGTAGAACTGAACTAGAACTGAAATAATTCGAAACTGAATTTAAAAATAAATCAAAAAAGTAATCTAGAACTGTATTTAGAGCTGAACTAAATATTAAATCAAGAACTAAATCAATGACAGAATCAATAAAAAGATCATGGACTGAACTAAAATCTGCACTAGAATTTGAACTTAAATCTGAATTATAAACGAAACCGAAACCTTGATTAGAATCTGAACTAGAAGTGAACAAAAATCGGAAACTGAATCTAGATTAGAATTTAAACTTAAATCTGAACTGCAATTAGAACTGAAATTGGAACTAGAATCTAAATCAAATTCTATGCCTTAGTCTCAACTAGAATCTAATGGAGAATCTGAACTAGAATCTCTAAAAGGAATTTAAACTGGGAATTGAACTAGAACTTGGCTACAATCCTAAGTAGAATCCAGAACTACAATCTAAAATCGGAACGTAAAAGATGAATTCGAATTTAAATTTGAATCAGATACTTAATTTGAACTAAAATCTGAACTAGAATCTGAACAAGAGTCTGAACTAGAACTTTAGTAGGTCAGATTTTAAAGTTCATTTAAACTAAAAGTCTAAAACTTTTAAATGCTTCTTTTCATGGCTTCTAGTTGGATCATTGTTTATTAACATTTTAATTGTGGAATAAATTTAATTTCAATTAACTTGGTAATTAAAAGGTTTTTCACATTTTTCTGATCGCTTAAATAGTCCTTCACTGCAAATATCATTAAATCACTTTTCACCTTAGATAACTAGAATGTGAGTATAAACACTATAATGGGTGTCCTTAAGTTATAATTCCTTAATATACAATACAGGAGACGTTTTAATTAATACAATCAAAATAACAATAAAATCTAACAACAACAATAAATATCTTATAAAAACCCATATAAGCAGACTATGTGAGAGATCTACACACAAATATATTTAAATTCATGGTGTTTAGTTGTTAATGTTAATGAGACAATCAATATGTTGTTGTCTTCCATTTTTATTGTAATTGTATGGGTGTGCAACAAAAAAAGGAATTAATTCTTTTTTTCTATTTGATTCTTTTGCTTTTCTATAAATTTTCTTAATTGTTAGAAATGTTTATTAAAACATTATCTGTTGTTGTTATTATTTTTATGTTTTAATGCTTATAATTGTGGACTTTTATTGTTTTATGCTGAAAATAAAATAAAACGGAAACGATTTTTGCTCTTTTTTATATTTTTATCATTGTTGTATTGTTTTATTGGCCAATAATATTATTGGCTTATTTAAAACACATAAATATATATTTTAATATAAGGAGTGAGATCGAAAAATTCTTAACACACATTTTTCATTAAAACTTTTAATATTTGATTTTATTGATTCATGTCAAACCAGAAAAGAGTGCGTCCTAAAATTAAAAAATATTCTTTAAACAAAACCTAACTTGGTCCTACAAAAAGTTGGTCAAGCATACAAATGTCTGTCGTTAAACTGAGCCGAATATTATTTAACAGTACCGAGAGTACTTGTCCGGTGATAGAAAAGCTGGTTCAGTAGAAGGAATAGTCCTATAGTCCATAGCGAATTTTTAGCTACTTCCTGGTAAAAAAAATTCACATCGCTGATGCTTGAGGGTATGTAAGGACCCAAAAGGAGTAAAGATTTCCCAAAAAGTTCTTCAAGTAGGTGCTCTATAAATACCGAAATTTATATCAAGGAATTTTAAGAAGCTTCCACCATAAGACTTCATAACGTGTTCATGATACAAGAACAATATGATGGCATTTGAAAAAGAAGAGGCAAATCCTGTCCGGAGTTTAGGCCAATGGAAAAAATCACTAGTGATTAAAACTTATATTTTTTCTGTTTTAAAAATTCTAATAACACGTTAAGAATTTTTCGATCCCACTCCTTACATTGTTTTTTGTATATTTGATTGTTACGTAATTTTTATTTGGTTCATAAATTTTCAAAATATTAAATGTTTTTATGTAAATTAATTTATCTATATTTAATGACTAAAAATTTATTTTATTAGAAAAATTTTATGGAAATATTTTTTTCGGAATTAAAAATGAACAAAAATGGAACCAAAAAGAAACGTTATGAATATAAAATTTAACTAATAAAATGGAAATTTTCCTTTTTTCCATACATATTTTTTTTAGCTAATTGTTGTGTATCCTGGGGAATTAGTTGGTTGATGTATATTTTGCTGTATTTGTTGTTGTTGTTGTTTTGGAATTTAGAAAATGAATAAATTTATTTAGGTTGATAGTGAGTGGAATTGAAATTATTGTTTAAGTTAAAATGTCACATTAAAAAGGATTATTTAAATAGATAAATTTTATTGATAGTTTTTGTTAGAAAAAAAACATTACAAAATTTTAGGTTAATGAAATTTTAAAGAGAAATTTTGATATTAAAAAAAATGTGATTTTATTTTTTAAATTTAGCGTATGATTAATAATAATTTTTATTAAATGAAAAAATATTGCGCATACGCACATCAGTTCTAAAAACGATATCTCTTTAAATAATTCAGTAACTTATGTACAGTTAGAGGAACAATAAAATTTTATACGGCTGGATGTAATGTATTTTTCAGTTGATCCAAATTTGCGTAATTTAATTACAATTAAGGAAAAAACTATTTTAACAGCTCAAATCACTAGTCGAACAGGTAGTTCGTCACCGTTTAAAATCTATCACATTTCTGAACACCTTTTTTGTGGCCTTCAATTTTCTTTTAACAAGAGCTGAATAACTCTCCATTGGTCTAAGCTCCGCGTAGTTTGAGGATCTGCCTACTTTGATCCAAAGACCAGATTATTGTTCTTATTCTATTTAAGGGCTTGTTTATCATAGTGATTAGGTGTCAAGTCAGTTCTAAAATAAATAGACACTTTATGGAATCTTATGAAGGGAAGCAGCATTTGTCCTTTTGTCACAACTGCATATTGCCTATCACACTAAGAATTTTGGCAAATTTTGACTGCTTTTGGATCTTAAACTTTTTTTAATATTCCCCCGATTTTTGACGAGAAAAATTCATTTCATTTTTTAACATGATTTTCGAGTTTAACTGTCATTCCGTCCATTAATAATGGGTGAATTAATCTTTTTTTGTAGATAACCTCTAGAATAAGGTTCTCTAGAATAGGGTCTGACAAAGATATAACAAATTTTTTAAGAAGATCGAAATAAATTTTCACCCAAATTTGTCCCATTTTTTGGTTTTAGCTTTGTTAATGTCATTATGCTTCTGTTTTGGGTATTATTTGAATAAAATTTACGGGCCATTTATTCCCACTAGTTTTTCATTGGGTTTAAGGTCAGGTATGTCATGTTCATTACACCACGATTGCCTGGCATACATGTCCCACAGCATTATCTTCCTGGAATATCCAGTCCTTATTTATTTTTTCATCCATAAAGGAGAGAAAAGCAATTTGAAATGTATGCAGTAAAGTTGAGATATGATCATTGAAAAATAATCATTTTTTTTTGCAATTTTCAAATCTGCGTTTATAGAAATATTCCACATAAAATAGCATTAAGAATAGTTGTCTGTAGTTATAAAGCAAAAACCAAGACTAAGAAAAAATTTTGTTAACTGCAAAAAAGTGCAGTTTAGTTTGCATCTCATTAAAATACTTAAATTTTACTTTTGAATGAAAATAAGAGATAAAAAAATGAGTTCATAAAAATCTGCATCAGAGTATATGGAGTAACATATGAAATATAGACACCCAAAAAGTATTTTCTTCTGGACGGTCCATGTAGTTATTTAGGCGAAATACAAAAAAAATTTTTAAGAATCATTTTCGCGGATTGAGATTTTGGATATTTCCTTACAGAAATGTGTAAATCACTTTTAATTTCTGGCTTGTGGATAAATTCATATAAATCGTATTGAAATTTAGCTATTTTGAATGTTTTCCTACTCCAAATGTAGAATTTATGTTAAAATGATGCGCTTTTTTGTTACTTTCAGTAAGCGACAATTCGACATGTCCACTTCTGGTATGCTGATATTTTAAGAATTCGAAAAAAAAATTCATTTATGATTAAATAGAGGTCTGTAATTACAAATCAATTTAAAATACCTCATCTACAAGGATGAGAAATATTTTCATTAGTTCCAAAGTTACAGAATTTCCATAAGAACATCGATTTGGACACACTGTGTCACACTTTTATAAAAATAAAATGAGGATAAATTGATGTTTAAATTTTAAATAATTTCTTTTTTTAATGGAAGATTAATTGGCGTTGAAAAATAAAATAATGTTTGCAATAAAATGGGATTAAGAAAAATGTGATTTTAATATCACATTTATAAAATGTTCATTAATCATGTGATTAATGATATGAAAAGTGTTATAAATCAAAAAAAAAAAAATTATAAGAAAAAATCACACATTATAATGAACATAAATTAATGCAAATAAAAATTAAAAAAAAATCATATAAAATTTATACTAAAATTAAAATCAAAAACTTTATAATAAAACAGAAGATTTTTGATAAATAACGCCTTCAATGGAATTAATGTAGAGACAACCTTCAATTAAAAAAAAATATTATCCTAAATAAATATTAATTTTAATTTATTGAAAATAATCGGATCAATTTAAAAATTTTATATTAATAATAAACACAAACGTATGATTAATATTAATTGAAGTATAAAAATAAATATCAATCATACGCACGGTAATAAAATAAACTTTAATGTCATTCTATTTGTAAACATATTAAGGATGAAATTACCAAAAAAACACTGTATCAAAATCTTCATAATTATGAACGTGGCATGGTGTCCAAGATATGTGTTTTATATTATTTTATTAAAAAGTATGATTTATTTCATCCTTAACTTCATGAGAACATGTACTTTTGTTGAAACGTTGAAATTATATATAATAATTGCTAATTCCTTTCGTATATGTTGGTGGAACAGTAATTTTAAAAATATTGTTTCGTGTTCATTTATAGTGTTTTAAATATGGAAGACACGCGTATGAGCAATTTTAATTTTAACATGAAATTAAATATTGTTCATACGTACGTGGGAATAAATGTTAATGTTTATGTCTTTTAAGGGTTTAAATATGAACGTTACGGTTACTTAATAGGTAACTTCGGATAAAGTTAAGGAGTGAGATCGAGTAATTTTGAACACACGTTTTCACTAAAACTTTTAATCCAAAAGTTAAGAATTTAGAGGCCAAAAACTGAGCACGGAAAGTGATGTAAATTTTCTAAAAATAGTATTTAGAAATACGTAGGTCCTTGCACATTTTACCATCTCTTTAAATAACGAAATTTACATCAAGGAATGTTTACAAAAGAAGGCTGCTTCCATTTTTAAGACTTCATTATGTCTCCACTTATTTTTGGGCTGACTTAGCATTTTGTCACTATGGTTACTAAGCAATTGATTGATATAAGAATAATAATGTGGGATGCAATTTCTTCAAAATGCCTGAAGCTAAGGCGTGTTAGAAGAAAATTGAAGAGCGCGTTAAAGGTGTCCTAAAGTGTGGTAGATTATACAAAGACGGACAAACAGTTCGAGCAAAGTGCTTGGGTAACGTATGACAAATTAGTATCATTTTTAATATCTATATGACCCTAGGGATCATTTTTTGGAACCTTGTGTACCGGGTATTATTATTTCCATTACTTCGAAATGCACTACTCAAATTTGTCTATATGGGGCGTATGATTGATGTTAATTAAAATTAAAAATTAAATATCACTTATACGTATTAAGATTATTGCAAAGGTTCTTTTTTTTTTGTTGGTGAAAATAAAACGCCTATGTAGTGTTGCAGCCATTGCAAAATTTTGTAAAATTTCTGAAATTTTTTTGAAATCACTTGCAGGCGTATGATTGATATTAATTATTTCGAAAATATATTAAATATTACTCATACGTATTGAAATTTTTGCAGAGGGTTTAAAACTTCCATAAACTTTTAATTTTCATAATGTTTCTATACATCGAAAAGTCTGACGGGGAGTAATAAAAAATAAATATAATTAAAAACATGATTGTTGATCTCCTTTTAGTTTTCATAGAAAAATATATGAACATTTTTATAAAAGTTTCTCTGTTGTCATATATATTGGTCCTTAATTTCTTAAGCTTCTTAACAGATTTTATTGATTCTCAACCTCAAAATGCTTAAAACCACAAATAAATAATCTGCCAAACTTTTATTGAATTTTGTGCCGCAGGCACAGACTCAGATGTAAGAAAAATTATGAAAGAAATGCAAATTTGCAAAAATTATTTAAAATTATTATTTTAGGTTTCTTTCCTTTAATGCAAAAAAATGTTCCTTTATAAACAAAAAAATCCATTCAAAATTGTTTTCCATTTCTCACCGACCTACAAAAATCAATTTGTGACTGCGGCAACAACAGAAACAAAAATTTTCCATTTTGAAATAAATTTTCTTTTTAAAAAAGAGAGGAAACGGACAAAAAGCAAATATAATCAAGCAAAGCTGTAATACAAACAAAAACATATGCACACACATACAAGCAAACACGCATATAAGAATAAATAAATCTACTACATATATGTGTGTAAATTTCTGTATTAACATTAGTGTGTAACATTTGTTGGTTTTTAACAGCTGTTGTTGTTGTTGCTGTCGTTGTTTGAGTTGTTGTCAGGCGATTAGCATGTTGCGTGTGACCACAGCTGTTTTGTAAACAAATGCAAAAAATGCACACACACACACACATGTACTAATGTTCATACACGTAACAAAAAAAGGGAAATTATTTTAAATAAATATTAAAAAAATATATGTGGCAGCCTTTTGTAATAAAATAAATATTGTTGCAATAAAATAGTGTATGAACCCAATAAAAGGTTAAAGGTATTTTAATAACCTCAAATACCGAAAATGGGAAGAAGAAGCGTCACATTTCAAACTGAACAGATTTTCGTAAGAAAAATAAAATTGAAATAAACCTGTAACTGCTGAAGAACTAAATCGATTCAATAAAATAAGGAGTGACGTCGAAAATTTCTTAACATACGTTTTTCATTTAAACCTTTAACCCAAGTGTAATTTGATTATTTTTTTGATCGAGTTATCTTTGTTATAAGGAGTGACATTGAAAAATTCTTAACACATGCCAGTTATTACTTTTAATGTCAAACAACTTTCAATGTTGTAAATCTGATAAAAAAGAGTGACCAGAGAAAAGGTCTGCCATTAAACTATTTCAAATGTTATTTAACAGTATCGGAAGGCAAAAGCCATGATCTACTTGATACTTCTAAAGCCAAAAGAAAAGCTGGCATTTCATAAGAACTCCCAACACTCCCGGTAGGAAAGTAGCCCGGTTAGCTTAGTGTTTCGACTATTTGGTACGAAAAATTAAAGCTTAAAAACATACAAGCTCAAAAAGCTTCTCATAGGGACGCTGTTAAAAAGCTGAAACCCAAAAGCAGATCACTGAAATTGAAGTTAAGTTTTAAATCCAATTTTATGGCTGAATAATGGATGACGAAACGTATTTTCTGGCCGATTTTTCGTAACTTTCTGGTCAAAAATTTTATGTTGTTGATGTTTATTGAATGTTGAAGAAAAGTTTAGGACTCAAAAGCAGTCGAAATTTCCCATTAAATTCTTGGTATGACAATCAATATGTAGTTGCGACAGAAGAAGCTTATTAATTGTTACAATGAGCTTTATAAATGTCGAAATGAGCATCAAGGAACGTTTTCAAAAAAGGCTGCCTAAATTCATAATACTTCATAATGACCGAGTTTGACCATATTGGGAATAGTAATGAAGTTCACACAACTTAATATCATGACAATTTTCTTATTAAGCGACTAACAATTGACAATATTACGAATGTTTCTAGATCGTACATAAAGTTTGTTACAGATATCGGTTTATATCTTTTAATATACAGAACTGATTTTGCTGCTTTAAAATAGAAAACTTTGCAGGACTATTATAAATTCATGGGCTAAATTTCATTGAGCTCTGCCAATTTTTGTCGATGCGGGCGATCCAACAACAGACAAACAGAGTATAGACAGGCGGACTTAGTTAAATCGACTCATATTTTGATTTGATGCAAGAATATATTTTTTTCATATATTTTATTCCATCTAGCGTTACGGAAGGACAGAGGTATAGTAATTTATATTTGTGTTGGTGCAGCATATATAAAAAAGATCAAGAAAAAATAGTTTAACAGTTGTTGTAAAAAATTTGTGTTCAAGGTTTTTCGGTCTCACTCCTTAGAACGATAACTAAAATTATACAAAAAACTACATAAGAGCTTTCTAATGAAGTTTTAATAAAAATATTTGGAATTTTTAAACCAGTTTAATGGTCTCAATTATCATCCGAATTTGACAATTTTTACCCAAATTCTTTGCCGGGGGCGCTTTGCTGTACAAAGTCAATGTTTTGTTAGATTAACAAAAATGCTATAGACCAATAATTGAGACAATCTCAAACTCTGAAAAATTTTAATTCTTAAAATTTTTGTTCGATAAAAAGTTTAGTTGTGTTAGTATGTGTGTGTGTATATGTTTATATATATATGTGAGTTTTTTGAAATCTAATTTGTTTATTATGTTGGAAGGCTACTTAGGTTGCTTAATCTGCCTAATCTAGAATTTCCACTCTTTGTTCTTTCTTTTTCATATTTCTTTAAAGCGGAAACGGAAATGCAAGCAAATATTATAAAATATATTTATAATATAATATCCTTTAACCATTTTTAAACCATAAAAAGGAATATTTAATACATGTTTTAAGTATCTGGATATAAAGATTTTTATACGTGTAGAGTGTTAATTTCATAACATGTTTCAAAGTAGTTGTAGTTTTTTCTTTTCATTTTACAATTGTATAAATTCATGTGTGTGTGTGTAAATACATCTCTCACTCTGGTGTACGTGTTTGTCGTGTAAACGTGCTAGAAAACGTATAAAATAAAACGTAATGAAACTTATTTGACAAATGAAACCAAGTCACAACAAAAATGTAAATGTTGAAATAAAATGTAAATTTAAATAAAAATTCCAAAAATCCAAAAAACACCAACAACGTTTTCATCATAATCATCATCAGTAACGTTATGATGAAAGCAAAAAGTGTAGTAAATAATATGAAAAATATACAGAAAATAGAATGTAAAATGGGCACATTGAATGTCACCTGGGAAAAGTGACCAAAACAAGAGCATGTCAGCGTCTGCATTTATTATAACAAAAATTATGAATAGATAGGAGGGGGAAGGGTACATATACATACTGACATACTTTTTCACCCAAATTCCACTGACCATTATAGTGTCCTGAAATGTTTTATGTGAAAAACTAAAATAAATTTAATTAATTTAAAACGATTATTTTTCAGATTCAACAAATCAAATTTGTCATAGAATTCATCTTCTAGATTAAATGCAAAATTAAATTCATAACGCTACAAATAATAAAAAGGTATTTAAAGAATTTATCAATAATCATATTTTCCCAATTATTATGCAATTTTAATAAAATGACTCTTATTTGATTATAATAAAAATACTGATATTTGATGTTTTTGCGTAGAAAGAAAACTTCATATTAAATTATAGAGTATTCAAATACAAGAGTCTTTGTATGTATGCACATTTATGTATCTGTGGTTGTTATTTGACTCCAAAACATTTAACAACTAAAATGTATTCACGTGTAAAATGTAATTATGATGAAAAATATTAAATTTCCAGAGGAAATGAAAAAATAAAAATAAATAAATTTTATAAACAAATACAAACAAATCAAATTTGTTTGCTTGTGTGTATAAAAGAAAATATGCAAATAACTAAATAGTCCACCTGCGCAAAATGTATGTATGTGTAAGTATTTAGTGTACAAATAGAAAAATAATAAATGTCCTTTAAACAAACGTTTAGATACATTTGAAATTCACAGAAAATTTTCGATAAACCAGCTGTTTAAAGAAATTCTTATTTTATAGAAAATTTTCGATAAATTCTTAATTTACAGACATAATCGATAAATTATAAATGTTTAGAAAATTTCCGATAAATTCAAAATTTGTAGAAAATTTTCGATAAATTCAAAATTTAGAGAAAATTTTCGATAAATTCATAATTTAGAGAAAATTATTGATAAATTCGCAATTTAGAGAAAATTTTCGATAAATTCGCAATTAAGAGAAAAATTTCGATAAATTCGCAATTTAGAGAAAAATTTCGATAAATTCGCAATTTAGAGAAAAATTTCGATAAATTCGCAATTTAGAGAAAAATTTCGATAAATTCGCAATTTAGAGAAAAATTTCGATAAATTCGCAATTTAGAGAAAATTTTCGATAAATTCGCAATTTCGAGAAAATTTTCGATAAATTATCAATTTAGAGAAACTTTTTGATAAATTCATAATTTAGAGAAAATTTTCGATAAATTCACAATTTAGAAAAAAAATTTCGATAAATTCACAATTTAGAAAAAATTTTCAATAATTTCTTAAATAAAAAAATTTCGATATTTTCTTAATTTAGAGAAAATTTTCGATAAATTCACAGTTTAGAAGAAAATTTCGAAAAATTTACAATTAAGAGGAAAATTTCGACAAATTTTAATTTCTAGAAAATTTTCAATAAATCTTCGATAAATTCTTAATTTATAGAAAGTTTTCGATAAATTCACAATTTAGACAAATTTTCGATAAATTCATAATTAAGAGAAAATTATCAATAAATTCCCAATTTAAAGAAAAATCTTAATTTATAGAAAATTTTCCCTAAATTCTAAATTAATAGAAAACTATGAATTTTTTATTTAGCACTTTAATTATCAATTTAATATTTTTAAGTAAAAAAATATTTAAGAATGATTTCATAAATTGCATTTTCATTTCACTCACGATCACGTTAAAGCGTTACAAACAAGAAATAAAATACAATGAAAAATACATAAAATTTTTTCCTGATGAAAACAGAAAAAATACAACGGAAATAAACTGGATGCATCATAATTTTTCATAAAAAAGCTTTAAAAAATTTGCACGTAATTTTTATAAAAGAAAGAAGGGAATTACATTATAAATTACTCTGTTGTAGTGTTCGTTTAAACTTTGCCTTTTACTGTAGATTGTTATATACATATGTGTGTGTGTGTGTGTGTAAAAAACACATGTATTCGAGATATGAAAGAACAAAAAAAAAATATTTCTAGTTAAAATTCATAAAGTTAAACGGGTCATTTACATGTTACAACAATTTTACTTTAAAGCTTAAAAGACAAAATAATTTTTATTATTGAATTTGTCATTTGAATTATTTCTATTAATTAATGTTCTTTTTCGTTTTTTGTGCAAATGAAGGAATGAATGAAGTCATTCATTAAGTTAAATTAATTAATTTTAAATTAATTTCATATTATTTCCTTTAACCAGTTTTGAGCTGCTAATTATTGCCAAAATTAGTTGTTTTTCTTTTAATGTTTTTATTTCTTCTAGTTGTTGTTTAGATTTTAACTTTAATACATTTATTTTTTGTATCGAAAATATAAATCACGTAATATTTAATTTATTGTGTCCAAAAAAGAATTTGCCTGAATCGTTAAATAATCATCATGTAATTTGTATTTATAATTCATTTTTAATATAAAAATTTCATTTTAGTGGCCGGTTGGTTGGCTTTAAGCCATAACATGGGACATTATTTACAATTAAAATATACAAAAATATGAAAACGAGTGAAATATCGAAAAAAGCCAACATCAAATACCGTGACATAGCAAGTGAGACAATATAAACCATAATACACAACACACGAACACACATATAAATACCTAAAAGTGTAAATATGTATGGGTTTATATAAATTTCATGACGTTTACAAATAAACTAAAGTAGACATAACCACACAAACTAACTAACAAATAAATAGGTGAAACAAGATAGAATACACTTGAAGAAAAATGAAATAAAAATAAATAAAGTTACTAAAGAATTTATCGCAAAATATTCTATAAATAGTGAATTTATCGCAAAATTGTCTATAATTTAATTTATCGAAAATATTCTATAAATTAAGAATTTATTGCAAAATACTTTATAAATTAAGAATTTTTCGCAAAATATTCTTTAATGAATGAGTTTATCGAAATTTAATAATATTAAAATATTATTTAAAGTTTATTTCACTTTTTCAAATAAAGTTGAAAATCCTCTGTGTGTTATAAAAATGAAGTTATGACCGGCAGTTAAACTACAAGAAATAATTTATAAATCATAAACATTTTAAGCAAAAAAGAACTAAAATAAAACTGAAAACAAGTCTTTACAAATTACACGCAAAGTATCCTAGAAATACATTATAAATTGCACTAAAGCATGAAATGCTACTTAAACTATAGGAACACAGACACACACTAACATAAATTCACATCCATACACACACACACACACTCTCATGGATACATTTAGAAAATATTTTCTACAATTTACTATAAATTTCTTGTTAAACACACGAACGGAGATGTAAAGATATTTATGTTTGTATTTAGTATTTGATTGTGTAAATTAATGTTTATTTATGTGTGTGTAGGTTTTTATAATTTTCAGTTTGTATGTGTGTATGCAGTGTTTTGTGGCTGTTTATATGGCTTAAGGTATAAACAATAAAGTCATTTCTTTCCACTGTTATTGTTGTTACAGTTGTTTTATATTAAAATCAACAACAGTAACCAAATACATCAGTAGTAACCATCAACAACATCAGGATACAAATACTCTCACACACAGACACCAATGCACATTTTCTCTCTCACACACAGACATTTTCGTTACCAAAAACTCATACTTCCGTTGTAGCAAATAGAAATGTTGTTGTTAAAATTAGAGACGAATGAAAATACTAATAAACTCTTCTCTATTTTAGGGCCTTTTTTCAGATTTCTATAGAATTAAGAGTCTAAAGGCTAAATAATATCAAATATGGTTCAGAGTATAAAACTATTATAGTTATTTTTGTTATTTTCTCTAGCACAACTGACTGCAGCTGGGTTTTGTAAGTGTATATGTGTGTGTTAAATGTATATGTCGCATAACAGCAGGATTTAAGTTGCTTTTTTTTAAATTTAGGACAAAAATTCATTATGATGCATGCAGGCATGCATGAATTAACTAACAATACATGAACACAAAAACAATAGCAACAAAAAAAATTGGTCACCGAAAAACGTCAGAAAAAAGTAGAAACAACTAATGAACAAATATCGGAATAATGTTAAAACAATAATCTTTTTGTTTGCAAAATTGTAACTGTAATCTAGACTAAAATATAAACAACAGAACAATGAAAACACACACACACACACAAACACACATACATACACAGCAGAACACGCTAACATATATTCATGCATGCATGACATACACGAATTGTCAAACACACAAGGGGTCAACAAAAATATACATTAATACATACATACACACACGTACATATATATGTGAAAATATGTCTTTGCAATACATAAAAACATTATGTAAATTTTTGTGAAGAGAAAGTAAGGACTGAGATCAAAAAATGCTTAACACATATATTTCATTAAAACTTTTAGCCCAAAACATGTCAGTTATTATTTGATTAAAAAGAGTGATTAGAAAAAAATCCGTACTAAAATTAATAATTATTTTCCACATATTCCAACTTAGTCCCACAAAAACTTCGCCACACATTCAAATGTCCGCCGTCACAGTGTTTAAAATGTTATTAAATAGTACCAGGAAAACTTGTTGATGGAAAACATGGTTCAGGTGTCCGAATGATGTTTCTTAAGCCAAAGATAGAAGGCATTTTCAAAAGACCTTCCAACACATCCAGTGGGGAAGCAGTCCGGTTAGCTTAGTGGTAGGAATATTTGGTACGAAATGGATTACAAAATGTATGTTCTGGCAGATTTTACTAATTTCCTGGTCAAAAATTTTATTGGTGAGGGAATGTTGAAAAAAAGTTTAGGATCCAAAAGTATTCAAAATTTTCGATATGGCAGAAAATATGCAGTTGCGACAAAAGAAGCCACTCATTTGTTGCAATGGACTCTGTTAATATCGAAATTTACATCAAGGAATGTTTATAAAAGTAGCTGTTTCCATTATGAGACTTCATAATGTGTTCACTTATTTTTGACCTGACTTGGCATCCTGTCACTATGGTAAACAAGCACTTGGGTGTTTCAAAAATATAATGTGGTACTTATACCAAGAAATTCATATCATCCAACTGACCAGAGCTTAGGCCAGTGGAGAGATATTCGGTTTTTGTTAAAAGGTTCAAAATTTCTTCACTACAGATTAGAACTATTAAAATATATTCTTTTTTTAAATGGTAATAAATTCAGTCTGATAGAGAAAAATTAAAACTTTCAATTAAGTAGTTTCATTTTCGTTAACAGGTATGTGTGTTTAGAATTTTTCGATGTTACACGAATTTTTTCTCTAAATTTAGAATTTAGAATTTATCGAAAATATTATTTCAAGAAAGATTAAACATTTTCTCTAAATTATTTATATTTTCTCTTAATTAAGATATTTTGAAAAATGTTCTTAAAATCAGAATTTATTGAAAATTTTCTCAAAATGAAATTTTAATTAAATTTTTTCTTTAAATTAAGAAACGATCTTAAATTTTCTCTAAATCGACTTTTAACAAAAATTCTCTCAAAATCGAGAATTTATCGAAAATATTCTCTTTATCTGCAATTTATCGAAATTTTTTTTATAAATCGTGAGTTTATTTAAAATCTTCTTTGAATAGAGAATAAATCCAAAATCTTCTCTAAATCGAAACTATCGATAATTTTCTATAAATATTGTTAACTTTTTAAAATTATCCGTAATTTAATAATTTATCGAAATTTTTCTTTCAATTATGAATTTATCGTAAATTCTGACTAAATTAAGAGTTAAAAAAAATAATAAAGAAATTATCATAAATTTTCTCTAAATCGGGGTTTTATTCAAAATTGAGACTTTATCGAAAATTTCTATACCGTGAATTTGTTAAATTTTTCTCAAAATTGAGAATTTATCGAAAATTTTCTCTTAATTAAGATATTTTGAAAACTTTTCTCAAAATCGAGAATTTATCGAAAATTTTCTCAAAATGGAGTTTTAAATAAAATTTTTCATTTAATTAAGAAATGATTTTAAATTTTCTCTAAATCGACTTTTAACAAAAATTTTCTCAAAATCAGGAATTTATTAAAATTTTTTCTATATCGAGAATTTATTGAAAATTTTCTCTTTTGCTAGAATTTATAAAAAATTTTTTTCTAAATCGTGAGTTTATTTAAAATCTTCTCTGAATGGAGAATTTATCTAAAATTTTCCTTAAATTGAAACTATCGAAAATTTTCTTCAAATTATAAATTTATTGAAATTTGTTTAAAATCATGATTTTATCGCAAATTTACTCTAAATCAAGGATTTATCGAAATTTTTTTCTAAATTGAGAAATTATCGAAAAATTTCTCTCTAAACTGAGAGTTTTTCTAAAATTAGAATTCAAGGGGTTTATTCTTTAATTCGAGAATTTATTGGAAATTTGCTCTCAATCGAGAATTTATAAATTTTTTTCTTCCAGTCGGGTATTTAACGAGATTTTTTTTTTAATCAGAAATTTGTTGAAAAGTTTGTTCAGTTTTCCTAAAAAATTTTAAATTTTTCTTAAATCTTGAATTTCTAGAAATTTTCCAGTTTTCTTGTATTTATCTTTAGAATTTTTCTTCTCTTTCCCTCCTTTTCGCATGTTAAGTAATTTTCATTTAAATTCCGTGTGTTTAGTTGTGCATGAATCTGTGAATGTTTTATCGGTGTAACAATTGTTGTTATTTAAATTTCTGTAATTTATGTGTGTATGTGTATGTATGTGTGTTTGTTTTACTTTTTTGATCAAATGCAAAAATAAGCATAATTTAACCCTTTTAATCTATGAGATTTAAGAGAAGAAAACAAACAAA
Organism: Cochliomyia hominivorax; assembly: GCA_004302925.2. Lineage (NCBI taxonomy): Eukaryota > Metazoa > Arthropoda > Insecta > Diptera > Calliphoridae > Cochliomyia > Cochliomyia hominivorax. The sequence goes on along the minus strand of PYHX02000494.1, from coordinate 73,105,022 downwards.
AGAGAAATTCAAATCAAAAACAAACATTTTTTTAATTTACATACAAAATTTAAATGTTAAAAAGTTTGTGGACCAAATGTTGGTTTTTTTTGTCGTAAAGGACTTTAATGAAGCACACACACAAGAAGAAGGAAAAAAATAATTATAATTTGTTACAAAATAAATTAAAAGAAATGTTCAACTTAATTTGAGAACAAAAGATGTGATGTTTAAATTAAAAATGGAAGATAAAAGAGAAATTTAATGTTAAAATGAGTTTAATTCAGGATGATATTTTCTATGAAAAATTAAAGAATTTAAGTGACAAAATATAAAGAAAAGTTTCTTTTAATTATGACCATGTGATTTGGTTTTTTGTTTATGACATAAATTGAATAAAAGGAAATTTTCTATTTAAGTGACCTTAATTTATGTTCTTTTTAGTTTATAACCTCTTAACATAGAGTTTTTTGTGATATTTTGACAAGTATTAAATTTATTTGAATAAATATATAGTTTCCTGCAAAAATATGTATATTGAGGTTAGAAATAATAAAACACTTTATTTTCCTCAGTTTCTGACAAAAACATTGTTAGATATTGCACTGTAGTTCAAAAGGGCAAAAATTTTGAACGGATGGAGGGATTTTTTTGCTGGATAAACAAGTTTTTCAGCCTTTTTAAGACTTCGTTAGTTATCGAATTATTTGACAAAATTAAAGCTAAAATACGATTTCGAAGCTAAATTACGATTTTAGGCTTATGATTTAGTGTCTTCAAATGTTGGAAAATTTGTGTTAATATTAAAATCGGTTTTGGCAAATTAATTCCAATTCTGAGTCACAGTGCACTTATGTTTTGTACTTACATACTTTCTTATATTTTCTTTACATATTTCCCATGATTTCCTATTTATATTTACTTGAAAAATATTTACAACATCAGTTTATATATTTATCTATGCAAAGTATCTATGTATCTGAAACAAATTCTCGTTTCTAATATTTATTTATTAGAATAACGGAAAATGAACCTAAATTATAAGTTTACTTGTGCATAAGTAGTGTTATGCTTTTTTTGTCAGCCATCATCCTCGAAACCTCAACAATAAAACCAACAACACTCAACCATTTGAACTATAATATTAACCTTAAAAAAATATCGTTCTCAAACACTAAAAACAATAACTAAAATACAGAAAATTGCCAACAACAAGACACAAAAAATAATCATAAAGATGACACAAGCAAAACGAGGGAAAGAACTATATTGAATTATTATTTTGACACTTAAAAGTATAAATAAACCTAAATTGAAACCTATACAAACACACACAGAGATACATACAAGTCATAAAATTTTTTCAAAAAATCTATTTTAATTCAAAAACAGAAAAAAAACCTATAAAAAGGTTAAAACTTTAAGAGCAAAAGAAAAAAAGGTATTCAATACTCAAACACATTTTATAGTTATACGAATATAAAAAAGGATCAAAACCCCTTAGGAAAAGGATTATAATAAAAGAAATAACACGAAAGTAAGAAAAGTTGCAAAAGAAGTTATATTAAAAAGTGTAAATAAGAATTATCTCGAACATCATGACAGACCTAATTTGTTTTTATAACTATAAATGGAATGAGTTTAGGGAAAAGGAAAATTGTGAGAAATCTAAATAATGAGAGCCATTTTTAAAAACATGATTGCCAATGATGAGTTTTTACGACGGAGCATTTAAAAGGAATTTTATAAAGCATAAAGTCAGAAGAATAGAAATATAGAAAATTTTCTCTAACTTAAAAAAAAAATTATCAAAATTTTCTATTTATCGAAGGGAATTTATCGAAAATTTTCTATAAATCGAAAATTTATCGAACATTTTCTATAAATCGAAAATTTATGGAAAATTTTCTATAAATGGAGAATTTATTGAAAATTTTCTATAAAAGGAGAATTTATTGAAAATTTTCTATAAAAGGAGAATTTATTGAAAATTTTCTATAAAAGGAGAATTTATTGAAAATTTTCTATAAAAGGAGAATTTATCGAAAATTTTCTAAAAATGGAGAATTTATCGAAAATTTTCTAAAAATGGAGAATTTATTGAAAATTTTCTATAAATGAAGAATTTATCGAAAATTTTCCAAAAATGGAGAATTTATCGAAAATTTTCTAAAAATGGAGAATTTATCGAAAATTTTTTATAAATGGAGAATTTATCGAAAATCTTCTATAAATCGAGAATGTATCCAAAATCTTCTATAAATCGAGAATTTATCGAAAATCTTCTATAAATCGAGAATTTATCGAAAATCTTTTATAAATCGAGAATTTATCGAAAATCTTCTATAAATCGAGAATTTATCGAAAATCTTCTATAAATCGAGAATTTATCGAAAATCTTCTATAAATCGAGAATTTATCGAAAATATTCTATAAATCGAGAATTTATCGAAAATCTTCTATAAATCGAAAATTTATCGAAAATCTTCTATAAATCGAGAATTTATCGAAAATCTTCTATAAATCGAGAATTTATCGAAAATATTCTATAAATCGAGAATTTATCGAAAATTTTCTATAAATTGAGAATTTATCGAAAATTTTCTATAAATCGAGAATTTATCGAAAATTTTCTATAAATCGAGAATTTATCGAAAATCTTCTATAAATCGATAATTTATCGAAAATCTTTTATAAATCGAGAGTTTGTCGAAAATCTTCTATAAATTGAGAATTTATCGAAAATTTTCTATAAATCGAGAATTTATCGAAAATCTTCTATAAATCGAGAATTTATCGAAAATCTTCTATAAATCGAGAATTTATCGAAAATCTTCTATAAATCGAGAATTTATCGAAAATCTTCTATAAATTGATAATTTATCGAAAATTTTCTATAAATCGAGAATTAATTGAAAATATTTCATAAATCGAGAATTTATCAAAAATTTTCTATAAATCGATAATTTATCGAAAATCTTCTATAAATCGAGAATTTATCGAAATTTTTTCATAAATCGAGAATTTATCAAATTGTGGATGTAGTGAAGATTTCCCTTTAATTTTTGCATAATTGTGTTCTGATTTAATAATGTCATTTACTGGGTAAATTCCCTTAAGTTGAGAATTTGACTTGGAGCGTATGATTAATATTGAAGTTCTCAAGTGTTGATTATACGTTTTGAGGTATATCGTCTATTGGAAGTAATCGACGGTTTAAAAAATGTTTGCTAAACAATTTCAAATTAAATATATTTTTTTTAAACGTTATTTTTTGTGATATGGATTATCTTTGCATGTGTTTTTGAAATATTTTCAAATGAAACTTAATTTCGATTTTAAAAAACGTCATACACCATTGTTAACTGCCTTAATTTAAAAATGGCTTAAATGTCTAATGTCGTTCTTTAAAATAAAAAGTTAAATATTTGTCCCAAACAAAACATTTCCTCCACCAAACAAATTAAAAATTCATAAAAATGACCTTAAAAGATTTTCGGGGAATCAAATTGCACCCGCCTTTTTCGAAAAAAACCTTATTTGTTACAAACAAAAAAAAATAATGTGGACCCTTTTTTTGTTCCATGAAATTTATAGTCTTCTGACATTATTTTCCTTTTTCTTCCTGTTTTTGTTCTTTTAAGAGAATTGAGCATTATTTTTGAAGAATAAATGTGTTTGTATGTATATACAAGCAACATATGTTTTTAAATACATAAAAGCTTTTGTATATAAATATGTATATATGATACTATGATTCCTGAATTTGTTTGTTTGTATGTTTATTAATATTTTTCTTTAATTTAAACTAAAAAGACCATTAAATATGGAAGAAGACAAAAACAAAATCAGCAGAAAAGAACATCAATTGTAAAATAACAAGAGAACAAGATAATGTTGTTTACAATGAGAATAACAATAAACAAGAACAACAACAGCGACAGCTACACAACAACAATCTAAATCAAAGCAAAAATAACAATAGTTGAATATCATGATGATGATGATGATGTGGAGTGTGTGATGAAGAGGATAATGATGATAATGATGTTGATGATAAAGCCTGTCATAAAATATGTTCTTAAGTTCCAACAAATAGCAAATACAACAACAAAAATAATATCAAGATAAAAATAGAATGTAGCTTTTGCTCCAATTCTTCCTTTTTTACTGTTGCTGCTACAATTTTTGTTGTTGGTAATTTTTATAAGTTAAGTTTAATTATTTCCCACTACACATTTTTAATGAAAATCTGAATCAAGTACAGAACAAAGAATTGCAAATTAAGAACTAATGGAAACGCTGAATCTGGAACTCATTGAATAACTGAATCAAAAAATTGAATCTTGAACAGAAACTAGAACAAAATTAGGAATTATTTTGGAAGTGAATATTGTATGAAGTATGAAGTACCTAATTAGAAACTTAATCACAATTAAATAGCTGATTTAAGAAGTGAATACTCTGACAAGAGCAGAATTTTGAACTGAAACAAATCGAGATCAATAACTGAATCGAGAATTTCGATCGGTTAAGAATTAAAGTAGGACTATTTTTTGAAAACTACTGCCATTTTTATTGTATTGAAAAAGATTCATTTTTTTTCTCCTAAAATATTGAAAATCTTTAATTCTTTATTTTTGGTTGCGAAATAAATTTTAAAATATCAGATTTATAAAGTAAATTTATCTCATAAATAATCAAAGTATTTGGTAAATATGTGCATATATATTTTTTATTTTTATTATATATATTTTAAGTTTATTTATCTTTATTCTCTGTATTTGAGTTTATATTTGTGATATTTTTTTAAGGATTTTCACAACAAAAATAAATCGTTTGTGAAACAATATAAAATATATATTTTTTTAAATTTATGCAAATAATTTTTCAACAAAATGTAAAGAAATTTTTGTGGGTCATATATGTGGACACACACACATAAATACTTCTGAATGTGTATGAGTTTTCTATTATTAAGAGATATTTTTTTTATTTTTTTTTATTTATTAGGTGGGTGTATACGAATAGTCGGTAGAGGGTAATTTCCACAAATTGTTCATAATTTTTATCTTAAAGTATATAGAAAAGTGTTAATTAATTTGGGCACAAAATGCCTTTTATTCAAGGTGAAAAGCAGAAACAATAAGTTTATTTAATGAAATAATAACATTGTTTCAAAAATAACATTAATCCCTGCTTGAAATAAAATTAATATTGAGAAGATCATAAATTCTTATCTGGATGAACTTTCTTTAGTGTTTTTTTCTTGACAACAGCACCACTTTGAATGACAACTAGACTGAGTGAATTTTCAAAAATTTTGGGAGCAGTTACGTGTGAAAAAGTAAAGAGTACATGAGCACATGTGCCCCTGTTTGCAGGCCTTTGGTGTTTACTTAAATCTAAAGGTTTAATATCCTTACAATTGGGTTTATAATTATATTTCAAAGTAATTGATCAATTTTCATATGAATTTTATTCCTCGATCAAGAAATAAAATTTCAATTTAAAAAATTTTTCAATTAAATTACACATAACTCCTTCATTAATATAAATATCCCTTTTATATTCTTAGATATAAACATTACGAGTTGGTTTAACACAATTAAAAAAATAATAATAATAAATTATTTCCGGTTTCCAGGAAAGAGAACTCCTAAAGAAACCAGTAAGAATGTTTCAAACGACTATTCCGAATCTTCAATATCCTCCACTACAGATGCCTGTGAAAAAAATACGTTATGTTTCTAACATACACACTTGCACATACACTTACAAACGTATACAATGTATATAAGTTTTTCTTAAATGTAACACTGGAACTCTTAATAAGACAAAAATTTATAATTTTTAGCTATAACTTTTTATCTATTGAATCGATTTTGATAATTTTTGGAATAATAATCAATATAACAAAATTTCATTTTTTATTGACAATTTACGACAGTTTTTTTCTTAAATTTTGAGGATACCTCAGAAATCGGTCTATATCTTTTGATACATTGAATCGATTTTGCTGGTTTTAAATGGAAAACTTTTCAGGACTATAAAAAATACTAAGGCTGACAGACGGACAGATGGACATAGATAATCGGCTCAGATTTTGATTTGATGCAAGAATATATACACATGATGAGGTCTGTGATAATTCTTTCTTAGCATTACACACGGAATAACAAGTTAATATACCACTTCACCACTTGTGATGGTAGGGGGGGTGTAAAATTATCAATTTTGTAACTTAAATTTATTTCAATATTTTTCTCTTTTGTATTTTTTCATTTTTATGTTCATAACTTTAAAAAAAAACTCACGTTTATGGTGCATAAAAGTAAATGACATTTAAATCTCTTGAAATTATAGCAATTTACATTCATATTACATACTGACACATACATATACACCCACATATTCCCATAGTACTTATAAGAATGTGTGTAAATATTCACATTTACAGTTATTTAATATAAATATTGCTATATTTATGTACTTAACTGTTTGTTTATGTATTTATATAAATAAAAAATGTTTGTGTTTGTATGCGTGTAAGTATGTTAGCAATTTAGTTCAATAAAAATGTTAGAGTTCATCTCAAGAATTTTATTATTTTTTTTTGCCATCCACCACCGCAGGTGGTTGATGAGGGTATATTAACTTTCTCATTCTGTATGTAATATCAAGAAGGAAATCTAAGACCCATAAAATATGTATATTCTTACATCAAATTAATATCTGAGTCGAATTATATATGTCCGTTTGTTTGTTGGTCAGTCTGTCCGTCTGTCTGTCTGTTGTTTGCACCCTCACATCTGCAATTATGTACACAACTCAATCTATTTGTTACAGTCCTAAAATGTATTATATTTAAAACCAGGAAAATCGATTCCGTATATTAAGAGATATGGACCGATATCTGAGACAATATGTTACCGATTGTAACGAGCTGGAGCCAAAATAACGCAAATGTTGATTCCCAAGGGCAGAGCATTGGCGGAACAGATGAAGAATCGTTTCTTTCTTCTCCTTATTCTGACAAGAACTGCAACAGTTGTTCACAGAAATATCCATTCTCGCTGTATTCCAAATGTTCATATAACGCAGCAACTGTGTTTCTTAAGATATTTCTTGAGTTCTTTGGTGGAAATGATGTGCCAGTTCCATCTAATCTCGAACAAATCATTCTGGTGAGCAGACGTATTGGTTCACTTCTTTATATGTCTTGTGTCATAGCACAGATCTCATCTTCTATAACATAAAGGCGATGAGTGGTAAACCACACAGGTAATAAATGTGTACATATTTGAGGTTCGCCTATCTTTGCGACAGGACATCAGCAGTCAAATTTCTGCTAATGCCCAATTATTGATTGCTATGCCTTCGTATTCAATGATGTGCGGTATTACCGAACGAGATTCGATGTCGTCCATACACCTATTAGGGACTTGATCGCGGCCTTGCTATCGGTAAAATAAACGATATCAAGATAGTGTAACTCAGTAATACCGCAGACAATTGGTCGGTATCCGGATAGCTGCTGTCTCAGCCTGCAATATACTAAATTCTTTCGGAAGTTTGAAAGACGACTAAGTAAATTTCCCAAATGAAGACAGCTCCACCAACGTTTTTCCCGTTTATCAGTTTTTAATGGAAACTTTATAGAAATTTTTTTTTAAAATTAAGAATTTATCGAAAATGTGAAGTGATCAAATATCTTCTATAAATTGTGGACCTATCAAGAATCTTCAACAAAATTGTGATTAAAGATTTTTCAATTTTTTTATTTTCTCAATCATTTCAACATAATAATTTGTATCTGTGTTACATATGTCTATTATATATAATTTTCTATAACCGTCTGTGTGTGTAGGCTGATAAAGATTTACACTTGATTTATTTACATACTTATTTTCTACTTCATTTACTCTGTATTTTTCATTTCTTATAAAATTTCAAGCAGAACAAAAAAAGAAAAACATGAAAGAAAATAAAAATAACTTTTCATTTTCGTATCCTCTTTGATCAAAATCTAATCTTGAATATTGTTAGTGGCTGCTTTTTATTGTTGTTGTAGTTGTAGTATTCTTCTAATACATTTTATATTATAATAATATATATTTTCTTCTTGTTGTTGTTTTCTTTATATTTATATCCTTAAGTTGCAAAACACATTTGCATAGATATTATTTTTCAGTTTTAGATACTTGAATTCATGTCTATAAAATAAAATGTAACTCTTGTTTTAGTTATTTTTTACTCTTCACATTTATTTCCAAGATTTCTTCAAGTCGATAGTCATGTCTCTACTTTTTATGCCGTCCACCACCACAAGTGGTGAAGAGGGTATATTAATTTTGTCATTCCATGTGTAACGCTAAGAAGGAGTCATCTCAGACTCCATAATATTTGTATATATTCTTGCATCAAATCAAAATCTGAGCCAATTTAGCTATGTACGTCTGTCTGTCTGGTATTGTCACGCTCACATACACAATAATTGACAGAGCTTTATGAAATTTGGCAAGAGTTTTTGTTATAATCCTATTTAAAATCAGCAAAATCGGTTTAGTATAATTGTCAATTATATATAGACAAATTAGAATGAAAATTTGCCACACTATTAAACAAATATATATAAAATATATATATCATTCCAAAAATTATCAAAATCGGTTCAGTAGAAAAAATATAACTACTTTTTGACTCATTAGATGTTTCGTCTTTTAATTAAGAAAAACGTTTGTATTTATATAAGTCAGTGAATGTCTGTGTGAGTGTGTATGTAGGAAACATAACATATTTACTTCACTCGCATTTGTAATTGAGGGTATTGAATATACAGCACAGCCGAATAGAATATTCTCGCTTGTTTTATATTCGTAACACATTTACTTTTTATGTACGTGTTTAGTTTTAGAAATATTTGTTAGTATGTGTGGGTATGTGTGAATGTGTTATTATTTACATACCTACAAATATGCAATAGAAATCTAAGTAATTTAAAATGAAATAGAGAGAAAAAAAAACAAAATAAGATAATAAAAGGAAATGTAGATATTGCAACATCTTTTCTATTTACGTTTGTAAATGTTCACATCAGAAAACAATTTATGAAAAGGAAAAAACCATACAAAAAAGAAAAGAAAACTAAAAATAATAAGAGTGAAAGGAAAACGGAAGGATATGGTATGAATTTAAGGTATGTACAAGTATTTCCGCATTTATCAAAAACAATCAACTATAATGGTGTATTCATTTATGTTTGTATGTGGGTATTAGTGTTTATATGTTATATTTCTTCTCCTAAGCTCCGCTCTCTTTACATCATGTTTGTGGTTGTGTGGAGGCGTGAGTGTGTGTTTGAGGTTTAGGTGGTTTAGCAAAATGAAACTTCAACTTAATATTTAATTTTATTTACTTTTTCTTACTGGAAAAATATCAAGAAAATGTTTGATGGCTTCATTTAGCCCATAAAAAATAGAAGAAGCAAATATTTGAAAGAAATAAAAAATCATTTTTTTATGGGAATAAAAGAAGCAAAATTGTTGAGACATTTATTTTAAAAGGGATCTTAAAGTTTTTCTTTTTTTTTTTGGGAAAATTTTTCTCGACATTTTTAAAAGAAGGTTAAAAAATTTATCGAACTTTTTTTATTTTTTTATATTATTTTTTATTTTATTATAATTTTTATAAAAGGAGAATTCAAAGAAATTTTTTTATAAAATAAGAATTTACCGAAAAGTGTTTACAAATCGAGAATTTATCGAAAAGTTTCTACAAATCGAGAATTTCTTATAAATCGAGAATTTTCTTATGAATCGAGAATTTATCGAATTTTCTATAAATCGAGAATTTATCGAAAATTTTCTATAAATCGAGAATTTATCGAAAATTTTCTATAAATCGAGAATTTATTTCGAAAATTTCTATAAATCGAGAATTATCGAAAATCTTTCTATAAATCGAGAATTATCGAAAATTTTCTATAAATCGAGAATTTATCGAAAATTTTCTATAATCGAGAATTTATCGAAAATTTTTCTATAAAATCGAGAATTTATCGAAAATTCTATAAATCGAGAATTTATCGAAAATTTTTCTATAAATCGAGATTTATCGAAATTTTCTATTAAATCGAGAATTTATCGAATTTTCTATAAATCGAGAATTTATCGAAAATTTCTATAAATCGAGAATTTATCGAAAATTTATCTATAAATTCGAGAATTTATCGAAAATTTTTCTATAAATCGGAATTACGAAAATTTCTATAATCGAGAATTTATCGAAAATTTCTATAAATCGAGAATTTATCGAAAATTTCTATCAAATCGAGAATTTATCGAAAATTTTCTATAAATCGAGAATTTATCGAAAATTTTCTATAAATCGAGAATTTATCGAAAATTTTCTATAAATCGAGAATTTATCGAAAATTTTCTATAAATCGAGAATTTATCGAAAATTTTCTATAAATCGAGAATTTATCGAAAATTTTCTATAAATCGAGAATTTATCGAAAATTTTCTATAAATCGAGAATTTATCGAAAATTTTCTATAAATCGAGAATTTATCGAAAATTTTCTATAAATCGAGAATTTATCGAAAATTTTCTATAAATCGAGAATTTATCGAAAATTTTCTACAAATCGAGATTTTATCGAAAATTTTCTACAAATCGAGATTTTATCGAAAATTTTCTACAATCGAGATTTTATCGAAAATTTTCTACAAATCGAGATTTTATCGAAAATTTTCTACAAATCGAGATTTTATCGAAAATTTTCTATAAATCGAGAATTTATCGAAAATTTTTATAAATCGAGAATTTATCGAAAATTTTCTATAAATCGAGAATTTATTGAGAATTTTCTATAAATTGAGAGTTTTATGTAATTTTCTGAATAGTGTTTTTATTCAATTAAAGTGTATTTCTAGGATCTTCTTTTATTACGATTCTACCAAGATTTTATTGTTTCCTTAAGTGTATAATTTAAATTATATAATTTAGCTAATTAACACCAATTAAACTTAATATTTGTCTCTTGACGAAATCGTTGAATATAAATTTGATGTCTTTAGAAAACTTTTTTTAGTTTTACTCCAAAACTCTGCATAATAATTTCTTTTTATTTGTAATAATATTTTCTATGAAATTCTCACATGAGAGTTTTTTCTTTTAAATGTTTACACAAACTAATTATCACACAAACTTTTGCATAACAGAGGAGAAGGAAAGAAAGAGATACTCTTACTGAAAGTATCACAATTTAAAATAAACTTTAGAATTTATGAAAAATATTCTTACAAAATTTCTATGACAAAACTTTGTGAAGAATTTTATGAAAATACTGACAAAAGAAACTCTTGCAGTTATAGTAACATAAATTATGTATAAAAGAAAGAAGGAAACTCTATACATTTGACAAAACACACATGCACATATGAGTATAAGTGTGTGGGTATATGTGTGTAGTTAACAAGGGTTAATATGAATCTGATGTATAAATTCATATTTCAATTATAATTAAGTTCCTAATGCGAAAGGTAAAATGAAAATAACTTTTTAAGGGGTATCTAATGGTAAAAATGGAGTTAATATGTGTTTGTTATATTAATTAATGTTGTATTTATTTATGTATATTAATAGTTGTTATTAGTCGAATATTAATATATTTTTAGTTTGAGACATTTATTGTTTAGTCAGACACGTGTGTAAACAAGCGATTAACGCTACAAACACATGTCTTTAATCAACTACAACTAACGGCGAAATGAACGCAAATAAAAGCCAACAGTCCTCTTTTTGTGAAGGTTCAAAAATGAAAAACAATTAAAAAATTGTAATTAGTTTCGATTAATAATTTGGAGAAAATTTTCGATAAATCATCGAATCTGTCTCAATTTATAGTACATTTTCAATAGATTCCTTTTTATGAAACTATGGAATCCCAATTTAAAGAAAATTTTCTATAAGTACTCAATTTATGGAAAATTTCGGATAAATCATTAATTTTGTGGGAAGTTTGCAACAAAAATTTTACAGAAATTTGTAACTAAGAGATGAATTTTTCGATGAATTCTTAATTTATAGCAAAATCTTTGATAAAATTTTTCTAGGCAAATTTTCGATTAAATTTTAATTAAGAATATTTTTTTGATAAATTCTTAATTTAGAGAAATTTTTCCACAAATTTGTTTAATTTACATAAAATTTTCTATAGGTCCTATTTTTTAGACATTTCTCGGTAAAATCTTAATTTAAAAAAAATCTCAATTTATAGAAAATTTTCGATAAATTCCCAATGTAGAGTAAATTTTCAAACCTTCGAATAATTTTTAATTTGTAAAAAATTTTCGACAAATTCTTAATTTATGGAGAATTTTCGATAGATTTTTGATTAAAAATAAATTCTCAATTTTAAGAAAAATTTCGATAAATTCAAAAAAATCCTTAATTTACGAACATTCTTGAAAATTTGTTTATTTTTCGGAAATTTTTCGATATATTTTAAATTTATGGAGAATTTTCGATAAAATTTTGATTAAAACTAAATTCATTATATTATAATATACCGGTATATTATAATATACCGACAATTTTCAATTTAGGGAAAATTTTTGATTATATATATATATATATATATATATATATATATATATATATATATATATATATATATATATATATATATATATATATATATATATATATATATATATATATATATATATATATATATATAATATATAGACAATTTGAGATAAATAAACAATTAAAAAAAATCAATAAATTTTCGTTAAATTCTTAATTAAGAGAAAATTTTCGATAAATACTTCTTTATAGAAACTTATTAAAAAATGTTCAATTTGTAGAGAATTTTGGATAAATTCTTAGTTAATAGAAAATTTTGGGAAAAAACTAGACTTTTAATCAATTCTATGATTCAGAAACGAGTTGGTACACATTATGCTGGTATAAATTAAATATCGCTAAAGTTTTAAATTTTGGTGAAGAAGGTATATTAACTTAGTCATTACGTTTGCAATGCTAAAAACAAATCATTTCAGACCCCATAATGTATGTATTTTCTGATTCGATTTATCTAGGTTCGTCTATCTGTGTGTCCGTCTGTCTGTTGTTAGCACACTCACATCCACAATAATTGACAAAGCTCTAATTTGGCCTGAGTATTTGTTATAGTCCGGAGAAGTTTTCTGTTTTAAACTAGTAAAATCTGTTCAATATATTAATAGATATAGACCGATATCTGAGGTAACTTCTAAGTTCAAGCAAAAAACTGTCGTAAAAATATCTATTATAAATCGAAAAATTTTAATGGCATTTTTACATAATATTGAGTTATAAGTATATCGTTACCATTCCAAAAATTATTAAAATCGGTTCAGATAGAACAAATTTATAGCTAAAAATATATCTTATTCATTAAGTGTTTCAGTGTTATATTTAAAACAAACTTTAATATATTGTATACATTTGTGTGTGTATGTGAAAATTCGACATAGCCGAATATAGCATTCTTACCTGTTTCTTAAGAGTTTGTCAATCTTCATGTTATGGCGTTTTCTAGGATACCAAATACTCATACAAAAAGTTAATAATTTTAATAAGAATCTAATATTTACTAGGATCCTTTTAGTTTTTTTTTCATATAAAAATCGAAAAAAAAAAATACAGAAACACTTGAGATGTCCAATTTTGGAGGATCACCCACAACGCTCCTGACCAATTTGGGATCTGTAATTCTCCAAATCGATTCGAAAATACTTTAAATGTTTTATGTGTAAACTTTTTTCAGATATTTTCATCCCTTTTAAAATTATTGAATTTTTGTCAAAAGTATGGTTTTAGAATTTCTATTATGTGTAATAAATTATATTCATGATCTAATAACTGGCAATAAAAATAGTAATTTTCACAAATTGAATACATTTTTTTAAATATCATACTTTTGACTTTAGAACATTTAATAAATCTTTTTACAATGTCATATTTCCTAAATTTAGTTCTTTTTTAAGTATTTCTTCTACTTAATATGAATTTACATGCTTTTCTCCTTATTCCCTTGTGTTTTGCTTTAATAACTTAGAAAATGTATAAAATAGTAGAAAGGAAGGAAATCTCTTACCTTTATCATCATTTGATGTTGGTGTTCTATCATTATTACTCATCTTGATGGATTTTACGTGTTAAAAATTTTTGTTGATTCGTTGTGTATCTTTTTTGTGTTTATTTTCTTCTTTTTGGAGGATTTTTGCCTTAAACTCGTGACGTTTGTTGAAGAAAAATACCAAAATTATGTTACCAAAATAAAGATGAAAATAACTAAAAATGAATATAAAAGTCCTTTTTAATGTTTAGTAAATCCTTTGTAATTTAGAATTTTATGTCTTTTATAGTTTTTGTGTGAAATTTTTTTTCTTTAAAGTCTTTTTTGAGTAATTTATTTTTAAGGATTTTCTATGATCACTTATTTTGTGCTTTTTTGAAATATTTCCGTTTCTTTTGTTCTTTTTTTGGTAGATTTTATGTGGTGTTTTATTTAATGAGAGTGAGGCTTAATTTGATTCCTTTTTAGGTTTTTAGTAAATATTTTCTGCGGTTTTATTTATTTTCCTGTTTGGTTTTCAAGTTTTAGTTGTTTTTCTTGATTTTTTTTGGGAAATAAAATGTATTTGCAAACTTGTTACATGTTTTTTGTTGTATTTTATTAAATTCCTTTTTGCTCTTTTAAATGTTGAGTAGTTTATTTTTCTTATTTTTTCCAGGAAAAATGCTGAGTTTAGTGTTTTTTACGAAATGGAAATTTTTGTTATACAAAATTTTGTTGGTTTTAGTTTCTTTTTTTGAATTTTTCTCTTTGGAAAAATTTTAGTTTATTTAAGTTTTTTCCCAGTTTTAGTTGAGTTTTTTAAACGTAAATTTTCGTTGATGTTTTATTAGAGTCTTTTCACTTAGATGATGTTGCTGTTTAAGTTTTAGTTGCAGTTGTTGTCCTTGTAATCCTTGCAGTTTATAATGTTTAACTCCCTGTTGCTGTTTTAAATGCTGTTTTTGTTGTTGTTTGTTGTGTCCTTGATTGTATTTTAGTTGTTCTTGTTTGTTGTTGCTTTTGTTTATTAAAATATTTGTTCAACATTTTGTTTGTTTATTTATTTTGGTTTCTATTTAATTGTTTTTCTGCGAAGTTTTGTTGTATGTGTTCGTGTGCTCAAAACAGAAGGTTTCGGGGGGTAGAAAAAGAGCGAATTATGTGAAAACTGAAAGAAAAGTTTAGATTTTTTTTTATTTAATTTTGTTTTCCAAGTGCAATTATGTGTTTACAACAACTTTTAACGTATGTTCTTTTTCTTCCATTTCTCTCTTTCTCTCTTTGATTTGGTTGTTGGTTTTTGTTTTCGTCTTTTTGTTTTCAACGTTATTTGTTTATTAATTATTCTGGTCAGTTTCACATTTTGTACCTGAAATTAAAGAAGAAGACTGTTATAGCGAAAAATTGTTTTAGCAAATATCAGAAGTTTTATGTTCTTTGTCTTTGGCTATAATCGATTAGATAAGTGTTATTTAGAAATTGAACTTAAAATGAGATTATAATTTGTTTTCAAAAGGAAGGGGGCGTATGAGTGATATTTTTATTTTTATTAAATAAATATTGATTATACGCCAAATGTTACATTCTACGAAATAAGCTATAGAATAGACTATGAAATAGTTTATAGAATAGACTATCAAATAGTTTAAGGAGTGAGATCCAAAAATTCGTAATATACATATGTATGTGTAAATAAACACGATACACAAATACCACAGTATTTGTCTTGTACCACACAAGAACTTGTTTATCGTTGTGACAGAATGCCAAGTCAGGCAAAAATTAAGTCTTATAAATGGAAGCAACATTCTTGATGTAAATTTCAGTACTTATAGAGACCGTTGTAATAAAAATGGTTGACTTCTTTTGCCGCAGCTGTATATTGCTTGGCATATCAAGAATGTTTTGGGAAATTTTTATAGCTTTTGGGTCTTTCAACGTTCCCTCAAGCATCAGAAACATAAAATTTTTGATCAAGAAGTTGCGAAAAATCTGCCATGACATAAGTTTAGTCTTACATTATACAGCAAGAATATTTTCCATGCTCTGTTTTTGAGCTCTAAGCTTTGAAGCAACGTTCCTCTCACAAATTTTTTGAATTTTGTATGTTTTAAAATCTGCAATAGATTTAACTATTTGGGGCAAAAATCCGAGCTCTGATCTAACCTCGGATGTGTTGAGAGCTCTTTTAAATAGGCTTTCTATTTTCTGGTTTACGAAATATTATGTGGACTATTCTTTCTACCTGAGCCAAGTTCACTATCAACCAAAGAGCTTTTAAATAATACGTGGGTTAAAAGTGTTAATGAAACATATCTGTTAATAATTTTTTGATTTCACTTCTTATAGAATAGGAAAAAAAAATAGACCAAAGATTAGTCTCTAGAAAACTGTATGAAAAAGTATGTAGACCATAAAGTCATCTGCAGCTTAGACTTTAAAATCGTCTTTGGTCTATAATCTAAAGATGTGTTTAGTCTCTACCATAAGATCTTCTCAAATCGTAGCTATAAAATACTCTACTCTCTATAAAACCTTTATTGAATATAAATAGTTTACATTATCAGATCTTTAGTCAATACTAAAAAAATTTTCTATATAATGTAGACTATAACATAGACAATAAAACGGTACTTAGATTTTCTAGTTTATACTGTAAAACTGTCTGTAGTCTAGACTATAAAGCTGACTATAATTTGGACTATAAAACTCTCTATATTCTAGCCCACAATACAGCCTGTAGTCTAGTTTAAAAACAGTCTACAATCTAGACTAAAAAACTGATTGTAGTCTTGACAATAAAACTGTACATAGTCTAGAGGATAAAACTAATTATAGTCTAGACTACAAAATTGTCAATAGTCCATACTACAAAATTTTCTACAATCTAGATCATAAACTGTTTATATTTTAAAAACTGTCTAAAAACAAGACTATAAACTGTTTATAGTTGGATTACATACTGTCTATAGTTTATACTATAAACTGTCTAATGTCTAGACTACCAAGCTGCCAGTAGTCTAGACTATAAAACAGTCTGCAATCTGTTATATTATACTGTTTATATTATAGAAATAAAACTATATAATTAGATATTGACTTTCATTAATCTAGATCTAAGAGCTGCCTACAATAAAGACTATAAAATCATTTATTGTCTAGATTTAAAATAATCTATTACAAATTCAGTATTATTAAGATCTAACAAAAATTATATTATTTAATGTCAAAAACCAAAGAAATCAACCCATAAACATAAATTTAATGAAAACTGTATTTGACACAATGATTTCTTATATGAAACATATTCTTCTCTTTTGCTTCTTAAAGAATACTGACAGCTTTCCAGGGCATGTGGTCTTGTAAGACAGACGTCAAGTTAAAAATTCATTAAAAATCCAACAAAACAGATTTGTATACAAATTATCAAATAGAAGACAATAAATTCAGTTACAAGATTCCAAACGAAGAAGAAGATGAAGAAAAAGCAACAAATTCATTTATAAAAGTCACATTCAGATTTAGAGTGTTTTTTAATTAAAAGCAATAAGAAAGAGGGGAAAGAAATCATTTTGTTCTCAGGCAGTTTGTTAAAAGAAATGTTTTATTAAATTTTCATTTTCAAATAAAAATAAAAACAAAAAAGAACATGCATATTTAATAAACTACAATACATTTACACACACACACATATATACATTTACACTTACATATACATATAGAGAGTGAGAGAGACTTTGTAATAAAAGCTAACAATTACAAGGAAACCATAAAATTGGATTTAAGACGTTTAGTATTTTAGTAGTTCTTTCTGGATCTGTGTTGGTTTGTGTGTTAGTAAAACAATATTACATTTAAATCCTAATCCCAACTGTAATCCTTTAAAGGATTCTTTAGTGACTTTTACGCATAAGAATGAGAAAAAAACGAATATATATTTTCTTATTTGATATTTTTTTCTTTCCGGTTTTAATAACACAATACAATGGAAAATTACTTAAGTGAAAGAATGAAATAAAAGAAGAAGCGAATGGAAAGAAAAAGAAAAAAATTCAAAAAGACAAGGAAATTTTTTGGCTGATTCAGTTATAATTTTTATCATCTTTCAAAACTGAAGAAAACAAAAAAGAAAGAGAAATGAAATTTTATAAAACGGATTTTCTGCATCAGATATTAGAAACATATTAAGATACACAAACACACACTCAAACACACAAATACTTAGACAAAAACATTAAATTTTAAGAGAATACAACTTATTTGGTCAGATGACCTTCAAAACTTGGACTCCTCAATTAAGTTGAGTTTTTCAAAATTCGATAAAAAAAATAGCGATTTGAGAACTAAACAAACAGACATTAAACTTTTATACCCCTTTTCTTTATCATTTCGCTGGTAACGCTAATAAGGAATCATCTCAGAACCCATAATGTATTTATATTCTAGCAAGAAATCAAAATCTGAGTCTGTATTAAGACCGCTAATTGAGAAAATCTATATACGTGAGGTTACCAAATTGGCCACCGACTACGCTCCCTACCAGGTAAGGATCTGTTCCCCTTTGAGAAACACCTCAGCTCCAGTTGTGTGAAATATTATTCTAATATCTCCTAATTATTTCCTCAAACAAAATTATCTTGGAACCACTTTGCATTGAGAAGGCGAAAAATAACAAAAAACGCACACAAATAAATATTTCAATTGAATTGTAAAAGACCTTCAACAGTCTATGGCTGCTGTTGAATACAAAAATCCTTAGTCCTGATGATATCTGACTGTCGTTCTTCAGCATAAATGCTGACAATTTATGAATAATTTTATTTAGTTTTCTTTTATTCTTCTTCTTTTTTTCGTATTAAATTCATTTTTAGTTTAAAATTTTAAACAACAGTTTGTTTGGGTGTATGTGCGTGTGTGTGTGTGAGTGTGTCTTGGTGAAAATAATAAATTCCTTAGACATTTGATTACAATAAATGATGTTTGATTGTGGCAAAGAAGACTGAAGCTGAATAAAAGAAAAAAGTGTAGAGAGAAAAGACTTTATTTAATGGAATTCAAATCAGCTAAAGAATAAAAACAAATGAATATATTTGTATGTTTGTCACGTACAAATACAAACATGTTTTTATTAGAAGAAGAAGAAAAAAATTTAAACTCATGTGTTTTGATTAAATTATCAATATTCAAAGATTAACCAGGATTTGCTGGTGTTACGATATTGAAAAATCAAAAAATGAATAAAAAAACTGGTATAGTACTTAGATTTGAGGGTAATCTGTTTTTTTTTTTTTTTTTTTTTTCGTAAAAAAAGAGTAATTTATACTTAACGAAAAATATTCACACGACTTAAGACGACATCATAGTTTAGACTATAAGAGATTTTACAGTCTGAATTTAAATGGTTTTATATTCTAGACTGTAAACGATTTTAAAGTCTATATAATCGAATATTTTATAGTCTAGACTATAGACGACTATAAAGTCTAGAAAATAGAATATTTAATAGTTTAGACTATTGATTATTTTGTAATTTAGACTATAGACGACATTACACTCCAGACTATAGACGATGTTATACTTTACACTATAGACGATGTTATAGTCTAGATTATAGCCGATTTTTTAGTCTAGACTATGATTTAGTAGTCCGTACAAGTCATGATGATTTAATAGTCTAAACTTATACATAATATGGTTGTTATAACAGCATAAACAAGAATCCTCCAAAGTTTTCTTAATTATGTTTTTTTGAGTTGTCTTGTAACTCCAGGTCAAGACTTTATACAACATCTATTGTGATATGGTAACACGATCAATATTAGACCATTAGTCTTTGAGTCTATTGTTCCACCCTGATTGCGACAGATTCTATTCAATGTCTGCAATGGGCGATTGGTACGAAGTTCATACGTTAATTTGTAGCCTCGGAATTAATGGCATCTCTGTGAATGTTCAAAGCTGTCATATACGAATTTTTATCCTCATACCTAAGTGTACTCTGTTCGTATAATCGAAATTTAGTTGTGATTTCTTCGAAGACATCCCAGAAGGTTAAGCTTACTAAACATTTCCTTACTTTCCTTAACCCAAAGAAAGTTTACAACTCCATATAGATGGGGTTTTGTGGACAGTGTTATAGTTCTTAAGGTTGCGAAGAAAGTAGAAGTTAAAAAGAAAAGTGACTGGATGCTGCCCTGTGGAAATTCATGTTCAACTCTACGAGTTTTTGATTTTTGGCCCCGAAAGTGAACGGACCAGTGAAGGCTACTTAAATAGTTTGCAATCCATCTCTTCATATTGTTTGACCATGAGGACGGCAGAATGATTTTTGTGGCAGACAGTATAAGAAGGCAGAAAATGTCCATTATATGATCTCTGCTAATTAAAGCCATATGTTCTTTTAAATGACTGTATTTTATGAAATTTAAGCTAATTACGAACTGCTGTAAGATGACAGTTCAGCTGAGGATGAAAAAGTGCCTCATTAGACTTCTTAACAGGGATAGAGGATTATACCTTATTCAAGTCCTTTTTCAAGTTTAAGTTATTTTATTTTAAGATATTGGATATAACCCGGCTCCTTATTGACATTTTTAAAACCGTAGTTAAATACTCAATTGCCCGCCAAAGATATTCCGTTAGGGCCAATCTCTTGAGATGGTTTGACAGCGTTAATGGTACTTGGAACTTCCTGTGAGTTAAATAATTGTGAAGGGTCTACGATTGCAATATTGTGGAACTACGATTGAAAGATTTATGGCTTTTGTTTGTTAGGATTGTGAAAGAGTTTTTGATAGTTGTAGTTGTAAAGTCTCTATTGTAGACTATTTTAGAGTTTATATTATAATCAATTAAATATTTATAGACTATATTATATAATATAACGTATGTTTTACTTTTTAGTTTATCTATAGTTTGTTTTATTGTATTCTTATGTTATATTATGAAATATTTGGAAACTACATTTAAGACTATTTAATAGTTCATAAACTATTTTATTATTATGCTCTCATCCAAAGACTATTTTAATGGTCTACACTATAGTTAATTTTTCTTAGAATGTGGTTGACTTTATAGTCTATTGCTTATTTCGTAATGCAGTCTTATGAATATTTTGGAATTTTGTGAGCATATTTTATTGTCATGACTATTTAATATTTAAAAGTCTACTTAATAAGTTATGGCAAAATTTATTCTGTAGTCTAATTTATGGATCATTACATAATCTAGACAATAGAGAGTATTTCAAAACCTACTAAGTTATCAAGAGTTTTTTTTTTCAAAATCTACAGTCTAAAACATATTTAATAAAATGAACTGATTTTGTAGTTTAAACAAGACTATTTTGTCATTATGCCCTTTTCAAATAATTTATAATATTTTTATTATTTTCTTCATATTATGATAAACTTTATTATTTTAACCAATTTTACTTTCTAAAAACACACAAATGTAACTCAATAATATTAATTAAAGTTTATTTCCTTTCAATCACATTTTATTACTATTGAACTCCTGCTGTTCGTCACTTAACGATTTCTCCCAGAGTTATTGTGGACAAAAGAGAAATAATAAATCCCCCATTGTGTTCCACAAATATGGTAATAATGTCCTTGTACTAAATTTTCATTTGCTAATTTGTTGTTGTTATTGTTATACAAAATTAACGATGTCTTTTTTAATTTCCTCCTATAACTTTTCATTTAATCAATATTTTCTATTGTTGTTATTGTTAATTACAAACCAAAAAGTTAACAAGTTTATTTAGACAAGAAGAAAATGCACACACACATACACACACACTTACACACTCTTGAAACATATATTAAAGGACATTTTATTAATGGCGGATTTTGTCATTTTCTATTATTATTTAATAAACTCGCCCATGGCGGATTGTTGTTGTTGTTGTTCCAGCAGCAGCTGTTTGTGTTGTTGATGATGATGAATTTTGTTTGTGTGTTTGTTGGTTTGTACATTTTTGGTTAAACAAATCATGTCATACTATCATTCATTCATGAGTATAAGTCTGTTTGTTGTTGTATAAATGTGAAAGTGTATGTGTGTGTGTATTTTGAGTGTATGTATGTTTGAGTGTCGTGTGTATGTTGAATTAAACATCTTAGTTGTCAGCATAACTAAGATTTATAATTCAACCAACTGCTGATTTTTCTTTAGTTATACCCTACACCACCAAAGGTCGTTGGGGCGTTTGTGCTCAAGTTTGTAACGCACAAAAAAATATGTTATCACTTTCTGAGTCGGTTCAACGATGTACAAAGGGCACAAATCCTAACTATATATTAGTACCACAGAGCATTATTTTATGACGCCAATATATAAGTTAGCACAAATTAGAAAATATATTTATACGAGGGTCAATCATTTATTTTTGACAGCTATCATTAATAACCAACAATGTGGTGTAGGGTATTACATAGCAGGGCTTGACCGACTATAGATTTTCTTTGTTTATTTTTTTTATGTTTTTGCTTCTTTTACTTTCCGTTTGTTTTTTTGTCTTTTCATAATTCATCTGTTGGTTGAAAAGTTTTTTTGTTGTTTTCTTATTCTGAAATCATTATTCATCCTGATTAAATTCTTTATTTATTACAAAAAAAGAAATATCAACACAAACAATAGTGTCATTTTCTATATAAAAAAATTATATCCTCCTCCTCTCACACTCTCTTTAATATTTTCATCATAATTTGTATGTGTGCGTATGTGTGTGTGTGTGAGTATATGTTTTTATATTTTATTTGTTTTTTATGAATTTTATGAATACAATATGAAATGGACTCCATTCAGATTTTTCAAATCATCATTAATTATTGATGATTTTTATGGGCAACGAAAAACTAACAAAAATCACAATAAAACGTCAAGGTTTTTTTATTATTCGAAAATAAAAATAAAATAACGAGAAACAATTTATTTACATATAAATTATATTTATGAATAATTTATTTTTATTTTATTTAATCATAATCATTTTTTTTAAATTTGAAAAAAATATTAGAATAAAATTTTATTCAAAATTTCCATTCCAAAATTGTTCATTGAATCCACAAAATTATTTTTGTCTTCAAAATTCAAATTTTATATTTTGTAGCCTCTTTTCACCTTTTTTCTCTTTTCCCCGTTTCCGGGTGAATGTTTTATTATGGATTTGTGCACTCAAATCTTTTTGCCGCAATTAAGGTGAAAAACTCTTGAAATGGCAATAAACCTTAAACAAGGTAAAAATCACAAATGTCTTCCTTTTTTATAACCTCCACTACCACAAGTGGTAAAGAGGGTATATAAACTTTGTCATTCTGTATGTAACGCTAAGAAAGAATCATCTCAGATACCATATTCCTGCATCAAATCAAATTCTGAGTCGATTAATCTATCTGTTGGCAATTTCACATTCAAAATAATTGACAGAGCTCAATTTATAGAACATTTTCCATAAATTATAGGTTTATAAAAAAATTTCGATAAATTATCGATTTATAGAAAATTTTCGATAAATTCTCGATTTATAGAAGATTTTCGATAAATTCTCGATTTATAGAAAATTTTCGATAAATTCTCGATTTATAGAAAATTTTCGATAAATTCTCGATTTATAGAAAATTTCGATAAATTCTCGATTTATAGAAATTTTCGATAAATTCTCGATTTATAGAAAATTTTCGATAAATTCTCGATTTATAGAAAATTTTCGATAAATTCTCGATTTATAGAAAATTTTCGATAAATTCTCGATTTATAGAAAATTTTCGATAAATTCTCGATTTATAGAAAATTTTCGATAAATTCTCGATTTATAGAAAATTTTCGATAAATTCTCGATTTATAGAAATTTGAATTCGATAAATTCAATCGATTTATAGAAAATTTCGATAAATTCTCGATTTATAGAAAATTTTCGATAAATTCTCGATTTATAGAAAATTTTCGATAAATTCTCGATTTATAGAAAATTTTCGATAAATTCTCGATTTATAGAAAATTTTCGATAAATTCTCGATTTATAGAAAATTTTCGATAAATTCTCGATTTATAGAAATTTCGATAAATATCAATTTACAGAAAATTTTCGATAAAGATTTATAGAAAATTTTCGATAAATTATCGATTTCCATAAATTCATAATTTGTAGAAAATTTTCGATAAATTTTTAATTTTCGATAAATTTTTAATTTTCGATAAATAGCAATTTATAAAAAAACCTAGATAAATTCTTAATTTAAAGAAAATTTTCGATAAAATTTCAATTTAGAAAACATTTTCAATGAATTCTTATTTTAGAAATTTAAAAAAATAATAAATGTCTGTTCAGAGGGATTCTTTTGTTGATGTCGCCAACTATTTAACTCTCCTGTCTACTCATTCTCAAATAGTGTAACATTTAACAAAAAACAGTATCTTTGAGTTACTTTTTTTGTTTAGTTAATGTAAATTATAGTTTACTTAGTCTAAATGAATCTGTTCTTGTTCTTGTTGTTTTTACATTTTTAATAAAAAAGTGTATGTAAGACTGAATTTGTTTAAATATTTGTATAAAAGTATTAGGTGAACACACTTTAACATATTCACTTGAATACATTTAAATGCACTCATACATACACACACACACACACTTTTATATAGTGAAATTATGTAAATTGTTTTCTTTACTTGTTTTATTTTGTTTTTGTTAATTTCAACAGTTACATCGCCCTTTACAAGAACAAGTAGGCTTTAAGTAATGTTTTAACAACAACAACAAAAACAAGCATTTTTCCCATAAACAGCAACTAGAAAAAAACTATAATAGAAGACTACAGAAATAGACCAAAAAGAGTATAATAAGTTGTTATTTATACAGCTGTTATTATACAGACGCATGTGTACATGTATGTATATATGTATGTATGTGTATGTATGTGTATGTATGTGTATGTATGTGTGTAAAAAAAACACTTTACTATTTACTTTGTTTAATGTCTTCATTTATCCTTCTTTCTCTGCCTTCATTCTGCTCTATTTTTCTTCATTAAACTTTTGCATTTAGGTGTCTGTATATCTGTCCGTCCGTTTGTCTGGTTGGTAGATTTATTTTCTTAAAAAAGGCCTGCAACTATTTTGCGATGATATGTTGTCATATAATGTTGTTGTGTTAATGTTGGTTGTATATGAGTGTTTATAATGTTTTTTATTGTGCTGAGATTGAATGACATAAAACATAAATAAAACAAAACAACAAGAACAACAATCAAAAAGCACTGTACTCATTTTTTGGTCATATAAAATATCTTAGTTACATTTTCAACAAAACAACAATGCAAACATAACAAATACATATGCATGATAATAGACATTTTGTATACATAAAATTATATCTGTTTGTTACATAAACATGTATTTGCCTAAAAGTATGCAAAAGTGTAAATTTGAAAAATATCTTTGTGTTGACATTAAGATGGAATAAATGAGAAATAGAAAAGAAAATTAATGAATAATGATTTGAAAGTATAAATGTTCCCGAATTTTTTTAAATAGAAAAAATGTATTTAAGAGATATTTGAAAATTGACAAAATATTTAAATATCTCAATGTTATAAAGAATATTTATACCCTACACTACCCTAGATGTTTAGGATATAATGCGTTTGTGCTAATGTTTGTAACATACACCAAAAAATACACTACAAATACCTTGAAGTATACCGTTCGATTCAGAGTCAATTTAACATTGGTCATGTTCGGCCCAATTTTTTAGGTACCATCCATACAAAATGTCCTCTCGAAATGAGGTTTTAAGCTCATAAAAGACCTAAATATAAAGCGTTAAAAATTAAATTTGACAGAAATATGTCTTATGATAATCTAAAATTATGTAACAAATTACCCAAAGGTCGTTGTAGCATTTCTCATAGGTGCCATACAAATTCTCTCCCAAATATCACTTTGTAGAGCATTAATCTCGCATATGCGTTGATATTGTAATAATAATTTAACAAACAAAAATCTATGAACAAAATTATACGAGGGCCAGTTCATAATTTCTTGTATCTCCCATTTAACCTTTAAAAGGCTTAAATTACACATAAATGTTAGTTTAGCAATAAGGAGAATAAATCGGCAAATAAAATTGTACGGAGGGCGATAATTCCATTTTCGTAACTGCCATTTATAAAGAAACATTGTGTTTTAGGGTATAACAGAGTCGGTCTTGGCGATTATAATATTCTAACTTGTTTAAAATATAGTACAGCTGCCATAAAAACATTTGGAAACAGCGAAAATTTAACTAGAACAAGACAAGTTTTTTGGTTTAAGTGTATTTTCTTAAAATATAAAAGATAACTTGAACTTATAAGTGTATTTTTATAGGGATTTATAAGGACTTGATAAATTAATTTTTATAGAATTGTTAAAAAGTCACTTAAATCCTCTAGATTAATTTCCAAATATATCGTCATAAAATTATTTCCAATAAAGAAGGGATTAGATTTGGACACACTGTACAAACTGAGCATATTTTTATAACCGTCAGACGGAATGCCATAACGCTTATTATTGTTCTACACAAAACGCTATTAAAAACTAGCAAAATCGTTTGACCAAACCTTGAGAACCCCAAAATTCCAATAAAGCAACTTAAAAAAACAACCTAAATATGGCCGATATTAGAAGCAGTTTGTAATTATCAGATTTGAGGATAAAGGAGAATGTATAAGGGGATACATGTGTCATAAAATGTTACATAAGTGATGAAAGGTAACGAAGATTCGGTATAACCAGTTTTTGCATTCTCCTCTAATTAAAGTTTAAAGTTGAGAACTTTAAAGATCTCAAAAATATTATATCCTAAAAAATTTTCAATCCCTTTTTGAAAATCATTATTTTACCACAAAATTACCTTTAATTAGTTAATCATCATTAAACAATTCCATCCGGCAGATAATTTCTTTTTATTAACATTATTTTTTCCTTTTTCTCTCTTATCAAGAGAAGATAAAAAAATTATTCTCTACTCATTTACAAACACATACACCAAACATACAACCTTTTACAATCTTATCATGTGTTGTTGTATGTTAAAACAAAATTTAAATTCTTCCTTTTTTTCACTCCCTTTTCCCCTCTTTTTCATCATTAAACCGTTATAAACATTTTTCTACATTTTAATACTTTGAAAACAACAAAATAATAAAACGAAATAAAAAACGGAAGTCGTTTTGCAGCAAAAGATATGAAAATGGCAGGAAAAACAAAAAAAGAAACAGTGACTAAATGAACATCAAACTTAACGATCACTGTAAATTTTAGTATCGTAATTAAAAAAAAGGAGAAAAAATACGTGAATATTTATATCATAATATGGAAATGAAAGAATGTGAGTTAAGTGTGGGGGAGGGAGGAAAAAAAGGGATATAAATTTGTTCATTAAGATAATGACAAAATGAGGGTAAAGTGAGAATAAGGATATTATTCGAGGATAAAATAGGTATGATGTAATCTAATGACTAAATTCTATTTCTTTGATTGTTGATGTTGCCCTAGATATCGGTCTCTTACTGGATCGATTTTTCTGATTTTGTATAAAGATCTTATCCGGACAACAACAAACATTCGGCTTATTTTTTATAAAATTGGGTCGTTAGTGTAGAATTGAATGCGACGGTCATATTTATATCGACTCAGATTATAATCTATTGCATGAACTAAATATATTTACCTTAAATTAAGGAACACGCTTAAAATAAAATATGGTTTAAGTCCACAATATTTTGTGCCAGATTTTGAGTTTTTAAGGAATTTTAAAAAAATTTCGAAATTAATGAACATTTTATTGAAATTTATGCAAAAATAAAATTTTTGAAAATTTTAAAATACAAGTGAAATGGGAAAAAATAGTGAAATTTGACAAAAAATACGAAAATTTAAAATTTCTGAAAAGTTTCAACTAAAAACGAAATTATTTTTAAATTTTCAATAAAAATGAAGTTTTCAAAAAATTATTGACAGAAATGAAATGTTTGAAGTACATTTTAATAAAATCAATGTTCGGAATTATACGAAGGTCGGTCCGAAATTTCTCAAAGCTTCCATATAACCGCATTATTTGTATGTTGGCACGTTCACATGTACAATAATTGCCAGAGCTTAAAGAAATTTGGCAAAAGAATTTTTCACTGTCCTGAACAGTTTCCAATTTAAAACCGGTTAAATCAGTTCAGTAAATAAAGTTATAGACCGATGTCTGAGACAATCTCCCGAAACTAAAATATTTGAACAACGATTTTGATTGGCTTATCTCTACATATAATGCATAAAATCTGACGATACGTGACACATAAGAAATGAGATCAAAAATGTTTAACATACATATATATATTAATAGAAATGAAATCCAAAAAGTTTAGTGGTTTAGTTTTTATCATTATATATGTAAGTTCAGAACTTTTCGATCTCACTTCCTATGTGTCTTGCATTGCCAGATTTTTATTTTTTAATTTAAATTACTTTTACAATTAAAAAAATATATATTATTACGGTTTTAATCATTAGTGATGAAATTTTTAATCTTTTTCAATTAACGTTTTTAGAGTGCTTGCTGTCACTTTACTTGAACAGGTAGTCCAGTTCCGTTTAAAATCTACCACACTTTTAAACACTTTTATTGTGCTCTATTGCAACATGAGCCCAATATCTTGCTACAAACAACATATTATTGTTCTTGTAGCACTCAAGGAATTGTTTACCACAAATATAGAGCTTGAGCAAAACCAAACCAAAAATATGTGGACACGTTATGAAGCATTATGAATGGAGGCTGCTTTTATTGTAAACATCCCTTGATATAAATTTCGGTACTCATAGAGCCCCCGTTGTAAGAAACGATAGGCTTCTATTGCCGAAACTTATTTTTGAGACCTAAATCTTTCTACATCATTTCTTCGAACATCAGCAATATAGAATTTTTGACCAGGAATGTGCGATGAAGTTTTAAAAACTTTACTTCAAATTCCGTATTTTGTTTGATAGCGTTCGAGCAGTGAGCTAAACGGTCTGCTTTTCTACCAGATATGTTGGGTGCTCTTTTAAAAATGATTTTTATTGTTTTGCTTTTGAAAGATCATGAGAACCATTCCTTGTACCAGGAACTGGTTTTCTATCAACAATAAGTTCTCCCGGTACTATTAAATAAAATTGGAAACAGTTTGACGGCAGAGCTTTGAAAACTTGGTCAACTTTTTCTAGGAACAAGTTGGGTTTTGCTAAATATATTTTATAATTTTAGTATGCACTTTTTTCTGATCACTCATTTTAGTGAGATAACAATATATTTATGAAAACGTGTGACAATATCACTCTTTATACAGTGTTTAAATGACAAAATATTAGTGATTTTCCGCTAATAAATGAAACTCTTAATATTGCATATTTCTGAAACTTTTAAGCTAATTTGGGAACGTAGATAAATAATGAAAGAAAATTTTGGATAGGGCATGGGGGAATGATATCCGCCTACTAACGGAATTTTAAAATATTCCTTCAACTATTCCTAAATTGATATTGGTAGAGGGTATTCAAAATTCAACATTGCCGAATAATACATTCTTACTTGTTTATAATTATTTTTATCTTTCGGTGGTACTTTTTGTATCTTTCGGTGGTACTTTTTCTGATTAATCAGTGGTAATTTTATAAATCAAACTTCATATTGTTTAATTTTTGTTTCATTTGTTTCAAATATCTTGTATAACAGAAATGAACTAAATACTGGTTAATAATTTTGTTCCATGGCAAAAAGAGTTTAAAAAACTTTAATTAAATAAACATTTATTTTAAAACTCACACATACTCATACACATTTTCTCTCATTCATATTCTCACACATTTAACAAATCATAAAAGCACAAAAGTCAAATTATTTAGACGTTTTTCTAGTAATAAAGTTTTTTTTTCAAGATTTTTATTTTTATTATTGACACGTTCAATGGTCGTCGTATTAATCAAAATCTAGAATTAGTTGCTATTCTTCACATACTTGTTAAAGTATGTGAGAGACAGTGCTCTTACATACATATTACTATTTATGTGTGTGTATGAGTGAGTATGTCTGTGTGAGAAAATCTAGCATAAAGTCATAATGAAATCTAACAAATGCGTGTTATCTATATTTCCTTTATAAACCCCACTCCTTTATAATTTTCCTCTATATCTTGTCGCCTTTTTCTCTTATTTAAGTTAATTAGAAATTATGAACATGTCTTTAAGTTTAAGTTCTTAATTACATTTAAAGCAAACACATCTAACGAGAAAATCACAAAAAGGAGGAAAATAAGGTAAAGAAAGAAATACAAAAAAATATATATATAAAGAAAGTTTCATTAGCGTTTTCCTTTTAAGTTTCTTTTGCAACTTTTTGAACAGTTTTTTTCAACGTTTAATATTTATAATAAATCGTCTAAAGATGAAAGAAAGTGTTATATTCTTTTTATACCCTCCACCACCACAAGTAATTAAGAGGGAATATTTACTTTGTTATTCCATATGCAACGCTTAGACGGAATAATCTCAGATCCCATAATGTATTAATTCTTGCATCAAACCAAAATATGAGTTTATTTAGCTATGTCAGTCTGTCTGTCAGGGTGTACGTCTGTCTGTTGTTCATATCCGCAATAATTGACAGAGATCAATGAAATTTGGCCCTGAATATTTTTTTAAAGTCCTGAAAAATTTCCTATTTTAAACTAACAAATCGGTTCAGCATATTAAATGATATAAACTGATATCTGAGTTAACCTCTAAGTTCAAGCAAAGAACTTTCATAAAATTGGCAATTAAAAATCGTTGAATTGCTTCCAAAAA
This sequence comes from Cochliomyia hominivorax, assembly GCA_004302925.2. Lineage (NCBI taxonomy): Eukaryota > Metazoa > Arthropoda > Insecta > Diptera > Calliphoridae > Cochliomyia > Cochliomyia hominivorax. The sequence continues at coordinate 73,074,068 of PYHX02000494.1, read as the reverse complement.
TTATCAAAATCGGTTCCATTGAAAAAAGTTAAAATGACAAAAATATAAGATAATTTTATGACTCATTAAATGTTCCATGTTATATTTAGGAAAATCTTTTACATATAAAGTGTTTGTCTGAGTGTTTATGTACGAAACATAACGTATTAACTTCACATGACATTACGGCACAGCCGAATATAGCCATAATGTTTCACTTTACTTCTTCTTACAACTAAATAGAAAGGAAGCAAGAAAGAAAGAAGCAGAAGGTGTTTTTGTTGCCAGGACACGTTTATTTCATAGAAAACACATTAGTGTGCAAATGACATTGGGATTTGTGATCTCGTTTTTTTTAAGTCTAACTGTGTGTGTGTGTTTGTATATTATTTTCAAGGAAATTTTCGTTTCTTTTTTCACTATTTTTCTATTTGTATTATTTACTTTTTTATTTGAAAAGACAAACAACCTCCCAGGCAGTTTGTTGTCATTCATTTTACTTTTTTCTAAATCTCTTAAGGATCATAATAATTCTCACTCAATCGTTAGATATTTTTGTTGGTTTAATGTAAAAAAAGAATTGAAAAAGATAAAAAATCTCATTAGATTTTATTATTCAACATCTATAGTCTATCATTAGGCTGTTAGCAATAAAGATTTATAAAGTTTTAGTTGAGGAGTAAAGGAAAAAGAATTTAAAGTTGAAGATATAAGTGTTCCGAAAAGGAATTTTATAGCCTTAAAACTTCATTTCGGGGGAACATTTTTATGGTGGCCAATTTTAACAGGAAAGTCTTTGGTCTAAAATATGCCAAGTTTCATAAAGATTTCTTAAAATTGGAACATGCATTCTGTTCAAAAGGTTTACATGGACAGCTGTCCAGCCAGCCAGTCAGATGGACATAGTTTAAAATCCGACTCAGAAAGTTAAATTCAGAATCGAA